>JAJLUR010000096.1:0-20197 GCA_030674225.1 Blastobotrys terrestris | reverse complement strand
ATATATATCGGCTGATGATAATAAAAATTTGCTAGTTATTTTTCTGCTTAGGCACTAACTTCATTCGAGTCCACACAGAGATTCCTTTTACCTTCACCATTGTCACGTTGCAGATGTACCACACACACAGCTATATAGCCAGCTCTACGACCACTACACACACATATATATATATCGGCTGATGATAATAAAAATTTGCTAGTTGAATTATAGTCCCCCATCATTCTACCTCTGGGGCCAGTAAGCGGCTGAGTGGTACTATATATCGGTCTTCCGAATGAAATATTTTTTTCTTTTTCCGACAGCCACATGTACATACGGCGTGTTTAGAACCCCCCCTGTCGGTGGCGATAACAACTCATTGTGAAAGTTTCAATAGATATACAGAATGGAGGGCGATGCGTTGAACTCGTTCACCATAAGCACGAGTGCTAATTTTGCAGAGAAATGGCGGAAACGGCAGGCGTGTGACCGATGCCGGAGAATCAAGGTGAGATGTGAATACGACAGTCTAAATAATGAATCGTGTCGTAGGTGTGCAAAGGCTAGTGTGGAATGTACTATAGGAGTGTCTCGAACCAGAGAGACCTCGAGCGATAAACAGCCGAGGAGAAAGGTCAGCAAAACGTCTCTAGACGGTGGTATTGGTAATAACACGGACAAGGGTGCAACTAACACGAGAAAAAACTCCCATGCGTGGGTGGAAAGAATCAAATTGCGGTCAGAGCCAATAAGTACCGTAGAGGAACGTGACGCTAAGATCGCGAGTCTGAAGGCTATAATCAACGACTCATGGGTGGAAGTTCATAGACTCGAAAAATTGAGCGGACTAGACTCTTCTGTGGACTTTCAAGGAGCGCAATTGATGTCCACAGATCCGCTGTCGCCGAAGTACGAAAGTGAAGCATGCAACGATCTGGCTTATCCTATCAGCGTGTATAGAGAAAGAAACTGCGTCAAGAGTGCAATCAGGCAAGGGCTGTTGTCGAATCAAGATGCAAGGTATTATTACGAAGCATTCGCGTCTGGAATGGCCGTTTTCTCAAACCTACCGTTAGACACTTCACGACCAGTCGAAGTCGCGTCCCAAGAGGAGCCTATCTTGACGTTTAGCATGATTGTTGCGTCGGCATCTGTCACCAGTGCAGATCAAGCAAAGGATTTGTCCCGTTTCCTATACCGGATATATTCCGAGGTGATTATAATCGATGAAAAACCGTCATTGGAAACGCTCAAATCGTTGCTGATCACCTGCACCTTCCTGAAACCCCGACCCCATGCCAAAAGCCCAATTTTGATGCTCTATCTGCTGAACTTTATTATGCACTTGGGCGATTCGAACGAGGCCAGGACGTTAATATCAGGTCAAAGCGAGGAAACAGAATTAAATCATATTCGGGATCGGATCAGAATATTTTTGTCTATTTATTGTATGGCTACTGGGTTTGCCATATTAATGCAAAACAAAGTCATGCACAAACTGGTGCACGGCAATATTGAGTTGAATTGTCAAGCACTCTTCCATTCAGGCAACGCTAGAGATACTGCGCTGGTGTATTTTGTTCGACTGTTAACACTCGGCAATGACGCCATGGAGGCAATCAATAGCACCGAATTCAGAAACCAGCCGTTTGTGGCCACAAAATCCAAAGTTGACTACTACAAGTTGAAAATTCAAGAAATGGCTGATACATTCTATCCTAAAAATCCTAACGACGGTTCTATTGATGCCTTTTTAAATGAGGTGGAGGCTTGCCACTGTCACATCTTGTTGATGTTGAACGAACACGCCTTGAACGAGTTGGTGCTTCATTGTGATGACGATAATATTCCACTGCTGAAACAGTTCTCATTCGAAGTGGCAGGTTTGGCTAGGAAAATTGCCGATTTGTTTGTTAACCTTGCCAATAGTAGTGAAAAGCTCTTGTTCCCCAAATTAGTATTTTACCGTCCGATGCAGGCCATCATCGCAATGATTCGAGTTCGCGTAATTATGTGGAGCAAACACTTGTCTCACGAATTAGACATCCTGTCGACGTTTAATAAAGTTAAACAGGCGTGGGACAGAGCTAAAATTGGCAGTTATACAGGGGTGGAAATGTATAAGCTGCTCTTAAAGGTGGAAAAATGGGCGGAATTTACCAATAACCCGGAAAGACTAGGAGACGATCGGGAAATGATTTTACGAGAAAACGCCACAAAAGTTCTCAAAGGGGTAATATCGGATGTTTTGTCTAACAAAACCTCTTCCCCGAAACAATCAGCGCCCGCTCTCAACGCCTATCCTGACCTGTTCTCATCAATTTCCACTTCCTCGGTTGCATCGTCGGATCCTGCCACTGAGAATCCAAGCATGGTGTCTGAACCAGCAAATGAAACTCGTTCACCCATCGCAGCCCCCACCAGTACCACCGCTGATGGTGGCGGGGTACCGCTGCAATCATGCAGTCAAGTAGACATTGAGAGTCTGATGGTTGATGGCAGTAGTGAAGATTTTAATGCTCCGATACTGAACACTGCTCAGATGGAGGTCCTATTGAAGGACCTCTTTTCCGATACGCTTAGTTGTTGAACAAGTAAAAAAAAAAAAAAAAAAAAAAGAAAAGAAAACGAATCATCGGGGAATGAAAATTCCTTGAGACATTTGTGAAATGTCTTATGTACACTACTAATAATACAAAACTCTTTTGTTAAAGTTTGTTACCATTGCTCGGGCATAGGTATGTTTGAGACAATTCAATATTAAAAAGGATAATACAAAGACCAGGAACGAAAAAGAAAGTTTAATGCTCTATACGGAAGAATCTTGTGATCTCTTAAGACAGAAACCGCAGTTATATAAAGGGTGTCATTTGTCCTTCTTTTGAATACTTTTTTTTTTTTTTAGAGGAAACTATTTCTATCTATAATTTGTGATTATGGCTACAGAAGCTCAAAACGTGCCTGTTCACAGGCCATCTGCCAGCCACTCTACGGTTGCCCCGTCCACTGTTCCATCCACTGCTCCCGGAACTTCTGCAGCTGGTGATAACAAGCCACCATCCCAAATTAAACCTGATGATTTGGAGGCAGGAAGGAACATTGCTGGACCCACCCCGAGATATGCGGGAATGCCTGATCCCTATAGAAACCATCTTGTTGCGATAAGTGCAGAGTTCGTTGGAACGTTCATGTTTTTACTTTTTGCATATGTAATTGCAAATGCTGCAAACTTAGCTTTTACTCCGAGGGGTGCGACAGCGACGGATTCTAATCCGGCACAAATCACCATGATCGCCTTTGGCTTCGGGTTTTCGGTCATGTCGAATGTATTTTGCTTCTTCCGTGTTAGTGGTGGACACCTTAACCCAGCTGTCACCCTCACGCTTGCTCTTGTTCGTGCCGTCCCTCCAGTACGGGCAATTCTCCTTATGGTGACTCAGGTTATTGCTGGGATTGCGGCTGCCGCAGCAGCCGATGCCATGACGCCTGGTGAAATCTTGTTTGCAAACGCAGTTGGCGATGGAGTCTCGCGATCTAGAGCGTTGTTTTTGGAAATGTTTGCGACTGCTTTATTATGCATGACGGTGACCTCAATGGCAGTTGAAAAGAGTCGTGCGACCTTCCTAGCGCCTTTGGTTATTGGGGTGTCTTTGTTCATCGGACATTTGTTCTGTGTTTACTACACTGGGGCGGGTATTAATCCAGCCCGTTCTTTTGGGCCGAATGTGGTAAAGGCGTCGTTCCCTGATTACCACTGGATCTACTGGCTTGGCCCTATCATGGGATCATTTTTAGCTGCAGGGCTACATTACTATTTGAAATTCTTGCACTACGAGACATGTAACCCAGGACAGGATGCCGACAGATGAAACCTCGATCATTAATAATAATTCAACAACAAAACTAGATCTAATTGGCATAATAATATACAATGCATGGTATGCATAGCAAGTAGTAGTTTTAAAAAAGCAAAATCAATAATATAATTAAAACAACAAACAAACAGACAAAAGAAAAGAATTATTATTTGCAATGCGTTTTGTTTCGGCAGAATATTATTGATGGGAGGGGCTTATTTCCTTATCAGGACAGTTGAACGGCTGAGGGACTGATCGGCCGAAATATGCACCTAACCGAAAAATATTCGATGAGGAATGTTTTAGCGATACGCCAATCGATGTTAACGGATATCGGATAATCCACAATATAGGAGAATAATAAAAAAAAGGGTCCTACAGCATCCAAAAAGCTAAAGAGTTTAATTAACAAAATGTCTAAATTATGTGTGGGAATGGTCTTTATTGAGAAGTCTTAGACTGAGACTCCCAGAAGGCTGGTCGCCATGTCTCGGTCTTTTCTTTTCTTTTTGGGTGGGAAGGAACAGAGCGGAGGAGTGTACAGAGGGCTACCGCTTTGAGTAGTCACAAGCGGAGATGCGTGTTTAGCCCTTTGTCTCTTGTGAGACACGAGGTAAGGCCATTTCAGCCGAAGGACTTTTTTGATTGCAGTTGCGGTCGGAGTTTTATTTTTTTTTTTTTTCCGAATACACTAATTTTTCTTGTCGACTATTTCCTCAGCCTCACTCTTTATACGACAACTGTTCGTATAGCCAACTGTGGGTATTAATGTTTTCACACGGATCTAAACTGGATGGGATGTGTACATCGTAGCATGCGCCGGTCCCAGCCTTCGTTCCAAACATCTCACCGTAGTGGGGCTGGAGCCTGGAAAGGCCCCACCAAAAAAATTCCCTTTGTACCCTGCAAACATAGGTTCTACAAGGCGATCATCATCCTAGGGTCTGTACACAGAGCAACCGCTAATACGCTGTGGTGGGAAAACGGGCAAAGTTCCTCCGCCAAATCGGGCGGAGGCCGATGGTGGTTGTCTATCATCGAACTGTGACATATATATATTTTTATATATATAGATCACGTGGTCTAAAACGGCTGCATTGTCACACGTGACCGGGAAAAAAAAAATAGTGTGGCGAGTGGATAGCTATGGCCATTTCCCGTGCGGATCATGACAGCAGTTGGGAGCCATCCATAGCTGTACATAATACTTACGGTGCAATCTAACGCGAAACGATCTGATAGCCGGAGCTTGATCGCGAATATATATATACAATACAAAAGCATGACTGCAACGTTTACGAAAGATATTTTATTGGCACTCCTAGGGCTGTTCGTGCCGCCTTTACCAGTCGCTATTAAAAGAGGAGTGTTTTCACTGGACACCCTGTTGAACATCATACTATGCATATTAGGAGGCTTGCCCGGCGTGTTGCATTGTTGGTACGTGATCGTAAAGTACCCGGATGATGGCATCCCTTTTATTGAATCCAGACGAAGCCAGTACACTGCGATTCCAGACGTTGAACGTGGCGATTCGCCACCGCAACAATACAGTCCGCACAACAACGAGGGCCCTATAACCTCACCACAACCAGGGCCTTCGACGGCGGCGCCTCCCCCTGAGCGTCCACCAGCTTATGAGCAGGCGCTGAAGGGAGACCACAAAGTCCAATATAACACATAAAACAATCCCAGCGCTTCGTGTGTAAATTATACTATTATTACTACTATATTATATGATTACCACCACCACCACCACCACCACTAAACCGGCAAAAACTATGATTACATAATCCAGTTGAAGAGTCGGCCGGAATCGGCATGTCGTTTCCTCCCAATAACATCACAAAAAAAAGGAACGACAACCGTTAGCATCACCACACCCGCACTTAGTATTCTATTTATCTGTTTTGCACTGCCCTGGAGGTTGGTTACATCTGGTAGAAGAAAACAACAAAACCTATAGATCCAGCAACGGGAACGTTTTTAAGTTTTTTCTTCTTATTAGACAAGACGTGAACGCAGCCAAGAATAAGAGCTACTGGTGAATTTATCTGTTCTACACGGATTATTATTATTATTTTTTTTTTTGTGTGTGTGTGTGTGCGTAGGAGCCTACTAAGAGAGCGAGAGAGAGTGTGTGTACACCACCACGAACATAACGAAAATCTTGGCTATTAAAAAAAGAGATTAAGGCCCCATAATGGATGGAAATAACCCGAACAAGCACGGGTTCAATACTACACAAGTCCACGGCAACGGTGGGAATTCACCGTATGACGAGCAGTTTGAGGATTTGATGGTATCTGGCCATTCTCCGTATTACGACGAGCTGAGTCCCGGTGGTGGTACCACTGGAGCCGCCCCCGGAATAGATCCAAATTCCATGAATTTTAATGCGAATCTTCAAGAACCCATAATACCACCAACAACAGCGTCACCGCATGACTTCTCCACAGATGGATCCTTTCTATTACCGAACCCGCCGGTGGATGCCAGCGGAAACCAGATATTTTCTCATCGACGAACGAACTCGACCCATTCTGATGTTTCTTCTTATTTATCTCCTTCGCCTTCACCATATCATTCGGCCTTTTCCTCACCGTATATAGCTCCTCAGATCCCGGAAAGTGCTCCGAACCTGATGAATCCTGGTGGGGATGTGACGAATCTAGAACAGCTGACGTCAAACTTTAGCTTACTCGACGAACCTGACCAGTTCCAGCAGCAACAACATCCCCATCATCCTCATCCTCACCATCATCATCAACAACATCAACATCATCAACAACACCATCAAGACCAAGATGACGCTTTCAACGGGACGTTCGTGTCAAGCCCCACACCTGAGATATCTGTCGAGTACGCACCGTCGAATGAACCCATTTTGCAGGTCAAAAGTGAGTCACAATCTGAATTGTCCAGTGAAAATGATGCCATTCCGTTCCCTGAAAAGCCTGATATCAAAGCGGAGCCGCTATCGCCGTCTTCTTCAAATGAATACATCCCTGCTCCCAAAAACCATGCCAGGCAGCGCTCACAATCCGACTCTGATTTGAAACAGCCACCAGCACATTATCCTCCTATTCCTTCTCAGCATCCACCGCAGCAGCAGCAGCAACAACAGCAATATTCCGGTTCAGATTTCTTGTCGCCAGATTCGGCTGCAAATCTTCAGCCGTCCTCATCGTCCAGTGGTGGTGGTGGTGGTGGTGGTGGAACTTCTTCTCGTCGTTCACGGTCTGTGTCATCTACGAGCCGAAGTCGAAGTAGAAGTCGGTCAGCATCCAGAGATTATATTTTGGAATTAGCAGCTCCAACACAATCAAACAAGAGAGTACAGAAACACCCATCGGCGTTTGCATGTACGCTATGTGACAAGAGATTTACACGAGCCTATAATCTACGTTCTCATCTGCGAACACACACAGACGAACGGCCGTTTGTGTGCACAGTGTGTGGCAAGGCGTTTGCCCGTCAGCACGATAGAAAGCGTCACGAGGCCCTGCATTCGGGTGAAAAGAAGTTTGAATGTAAGGGACTTCTAAAAGACGGCTCTACAGTTTGGGGCTGTGGAAGAAAGTTTGCTAGGGCCGACGCGTTAGGGAGGCATTTCAGAACCGAGGCTGGTAGAGAATGTATAAGACCGTTATTGGAAGAAGAAGAACGCGACAAAGGCGGCCAATTGCAAAATCCAGCTCAAATGCACCAACAGGCTGGTGCATATGGGAATGCGTCTGGGTATGGGACGAATGAGGTCCCAATTTACGTGTCTGGTGGAGAAGGAACTCCATCGCTAATGCTTTCGCCGCCGAATGGACAAGGAGATGGCCATCCACCGCCAAACCCTAACACGACGGTCTTCCCTAGCGTTCTGTTGCAGCAGTTCCCATCGTTAGGAAATATTGAAAACCTCAGCGGAAGTGATGCTAGCGACTTAGAAAGTTAATTCACCTGAAAGTCGGCGCAAACATGCCAGACCCCCGGTGCAAAAGTCTTGATCTTTTCGAGATGCAAGAATTTGACGTGCGCATGTGTTAGTTGTAAAGTAGTAAGAGTTTGAGAGGGATATAGATTTAAATTGCTTTGCCCAACGTTTTCATGAATATGAAGGATCGTTGGAATAGATGATTGATTAACTGCAATTTTCATCGAGTCTTCCCACGCCAACTTACAATCGGGCAACAAGCCCATATTTATATGTGATATCTGAGGTGTGTAGCTCAATAATGACAATCTTTCTCGTGCCCTTCTGTTATCTTCTAAGAACACCACGATAAAATCCTCCGGGAGCTCGTGATACGGTTCGTCGTTTCTGATCACCCTGATGCTAAACCCATTCAACTGAGCTCCCTTGACTAAACCTTCCACAGACCATGGATTGAGCTCCCAACAATATATTCTTTTCGGTTGTTGGGCTGCATATGCTAGAGTGAAATAGCCGATGCCAGCATACAAGTCGACCACAGTTGTATTTTTCACTGGGGCCTGAGCAGCAAAATTATTGAGCACCCGCGATTTTTCGTGGATGTTTCCTCTGCTGAACATTGTATATCTTGGTGCCCAAGATTGGTGGATTCCGTTCTGGGTGCAATGGCACCAAAAGGCCGAGTCAAAGTCCTGCTGTGATGGGGTTTCAATTGATTGCTGATTTGGCTCCGGACCAAAATCGCCGTAGATGGGTAATATATGTGGTTTTCTAATGATATCCGAGCTGTCGCTGATGGGCCAGTTTTTCGCTACATGTGTTACCGCGAAGTGATCCACCAGCACTTCGACGTCTCTTTCGCCCAATTCCGGCGTGTTATGGGGTAATAGCAGCATTGGAGGATACAGAGACCACTTTTTAATTGGAAGATTCGATCCATGCTCGAATTTTGGCGGTGACGACTCGTCGTTCCCTATGTGGACTAATTCGTATTCAATTCCGTTGATACTGTCGGGCAACAGATCCCGATCAGTGTATTTCAGCGGAATTGTGAAGCCCTCATCGGTCCTTGTAATCTTCAACGAGCCGTGTAGCAGCTTGTTGGACTCTAACCAAGTTTTGGTTGCTTTTACATCCGACGGATTTGTTATACGAATCCCTAATGTTGGCATTTAAGTGTGGAAGAAAAAAGTTTTGGGCTGCGACCAGGCCTACGCGCAATTTTTTAAAAATGGTAGTATATCATCACCACTTAGGCCGCCTAGCCATGCTCACGGCGGTGTCAAGTCCACCATTTTCCCATAGTGCGCAGAAAAGTAGCTATGACAATTGCCACTGTCCATGCTGTGGGAATCAGTGGCTCTAAATTCACAAACTCAACGAAAAAGAACCAAGAAGAAAGCAGCTCTGTCACTGAAAGTATGTGTCACGTGATGCTGAGGCTCAACAAGACGCAAAGAGTAGCTCTGCGAGGGAACCACTCATCCAGAGCAAAAAAAGCATGCAATGTGCCTCCGGCGGCTTCTTTTTTCTCCGAAAAGAAGCAAAAAAGGTAGCTCTGCGAGGCACCAGTGCTTTTGCTTCTTTTCTAGAAAAGAAGGCCGCCGGCAGGGCAATACACGGACCCCGTAGGGTGAGTAGCCTCCGGCGGCTTCTTTTTTCTCCGAAAAGAAGCAAAAAAGGTAGCTCTGCGAGGCACCAGTGCTTTTGTTTCTTTTCTAGAAAAGAAGGCCTTCCGTAGAGCATTGCTTCCCCTGCTTTGAGCCGGTTATATAGTCTTCTACAGAGAGAATTCACAGAGACTCTACCACGGATAAGAAAGATATATAGCCTCCCAACTCGGCCCTCCAGTGCAGGCAATGTGCCTCCGGCGGCTTCTTTTTTCTCCGAAAAGAAGCAAAAAAGGTAGCTCTGCGAGGCTCTGTCACGTGGATGCGGTGAAGAGTGCTTTTGCTTCTTTTCTAGAAAAGAAGGCCGCCCGCAGGGCATTGCTTCCCCTGGTTTGAGCCACGGATAAAAAAGGTAGCTAGCCTCCCAACTCGGCCCTCCAGTGCAGGCAATGTGCCTCCGGCGGCTTCTTTTTTCTCCGAAAAGAAGCAAAAAAGGTAGCTCTGCGAGGCTCTGTCACGTGGATGCGGTGAAGAGTGCTTTTGCTTCTTTTCTAGAAAAGAAGGCCACCCGCAGGGCATTGCTTCCCCTGGTTTGAGCCACGGATAAAAAAGGTAGCTAGCCTCCCAACTCGGCCCTCCAGTGCTTTTGCTTCTTTTCTAGAAAAGAAGGCCGCCTGCAAGGCATTGCTTCCCCTGCTTTGAGCCGGAGAATTCACACAGACTCTACCACGGATAAAAAAAGGTAGCTAGCCTCCCAGCTCGGCCCTCCAGTGCTTTTGCTTCTTTTCTAGAAAAGAAGGCCGCCCGCAGGGCATTGCTTCCCCTGGGAGGCCCACCACATAGCTCGCCCTCTGCAGAGTCGATCACAGACTATGGGGCTACGCAGCACTCCACCGGGATCCACTCTGCGATCTGCCAAATCTGGAACGGCTGGTGAAGCAATACGACTGGATCGCTATCGCACGCGGAGTTGGGCGCGATCGGAGATGCTGGGGTCCCAAAGGCCGAAATTTTAGTTTTTGTGAGGGTGTGTCTTTATACTACCACTGGGAGGCTGTGTAAAAAACACACTGCGACTATTTCACATCGTCATGACAGGACCCACTACAGCAGCGCCCTCGCATGCTCAGACAAACGATGCGACCAGCCGTAGGGGCGGGAAGTTCTCCTGGGTTCGCAGATTGATGACTCGTGGGAGCACGAGGACCAGCGGTCCGGTCAATGACCAGCAGCAGCAGCAGCAACAGCAACAGCACAACCATCCTCACCACCATCACCATCATCATCACAGTGCTGACGATTGCGAGGGTGATGGAGACCGCAAAGCGTCCAGAGAGTCCTCCAGCTCTGTCCGCGAGGAGGGGGAGGAGGAGGAGGACAATGACGGAGATGAGGGAGCGATGATGCTGCAGCAAGCCGAGGCTACTGGGCCAGAAGACGCCCCGGAACAAGCGGTGGTAGAGACCAGCGATCACGAGGCCAACCAGACCACGAGCAGTGGCAACACGGCCACCAGCCGTGTCCAGATCATTGCTAACGAGGAGCGACCTGGTGTGGGTGGGGACACCGAGTCAATTGGGTCCAAACGACGGTCAAACTCTCAATTCACCGTGCCCTCGGTGTCCAGAACGTCCATCACGACTGTGTCACCGTCGATCCAGTCTTCGGATGCGGCGTCCACTAACACGCAGCCGTCGTCGTCGCTGGCACCGTTGCAGCACACCACGTCCGGTGGTACGGGTGGAATTGCAGGCACAGGCATTGACACTGCGTCGGTGATTACGATTGCGTCTTCATCAAAGCACCATTCGAGGAGGTCGTTTGACACTAATGCGTCTACCATGGCCATTGCGCCGGAATCGCTGCTCTCCCGAGGGGGATCAATGGACTCTCTGCCCAACAAGTCGCTTGCTAGCTCGCGCCATCTGTCCACTGCATCGCCATCGTTCAAGACGGATGATGACAATCTGAGTATTCAATCAGGTGCAGTTGCGTCCCAGGAGGCCGCTGCCGGTGCGAGCCCCGGGGTCGACGAGCATCAATGGCGTGGATAGAGGCGTCTGTGTAAATCATCTATTTCTTGTTTCTCTCTTATTTATTATTGTTATCATATAGTCGTTATAATTGGTGCACAACGATACATCTGTCCCCTGTTTTTTGTTTTTTTTTTGTTTTTTTTTTTTGCTTTTTTGAGCAACACAGACACACACAATAATGCACGCGCTGGCCCATGTCCGCAGATTGTGTGTATCAGCATCTGCAGTGTGAGAATCCTTCTTTAGAAAGGCATTGTTCCACAGCGCCTATTGACTAGGGGCGCATCCTGCAATTGCATCATCCCGTCTAAGTGCATATCCGCGCATCGCTATAGCTTGATACGACAGATCTGATGGGCTGTCTTTTCTCCGACGGGCCCACGTAGCCTCCGGCGGCTTCTTTTTTCTCCGAAAAGAAGCAAAAAAGGTAGCTCTGCGAGGCAATGCCGGTGCCTTTGCTTCTTTTTCTAGAAAGGAGGGCCGTTCCTGTGGTCACGTGGTGCTGTGAAAAGAACTTGCCGCAAAAAGGGCAAATACGAAGAACGACGCCGTAGGATGCTGCAGTCACGTGGTGCCGCGAAACACCTCCAGATTTTTTTTTTGTCTCTGTTTCTGTATACGTTGATCAAGCCGCTTTCCTGTTTGGGAAGCCCCAGCGGAGTTCCACCTGAGTCGTCGGCGAGCTCGCCGAAACAGAGCGACCAGCCCTCTCAACTGGCTATGATCTACTATGATCTATGATGATATCAACTTGAATTTTTTTTTTTTTTTTTGATTTTTTCACGGAGTCATTATATCTATTTGTCCACAAGCTCTTAGTCTATACACGCGCATTATAATAATAATAATAATAATATAAATTACATTAATTCTCTTTTTCTTCGCCGGATTGGTGCTGGGACTCGGCCTCTTCTTTGGGCGGCTGCGGAGAGTGGTGATCGTGGTCAGTCTTGACCTTCTTGAGCGCGGGCTCGTCCTCGGCCGGAGGGCGGACGTGCTGGGCGTCCTTGACGTCTTCGTACAGCCGAGGAGACGTGGATTGGGTGCGGTCGTTGTTCAGAATTGCCAATCCAGCCACATGGGGCTTTTCCTCGTGTTGCGACGACGCCGGTGTGTGTGGCATCGAGTCCGTCAGAGGAGTGTGGGTTGGCGCATACTCGGAATTGGCTGTCCCGTTACCGGCAGTGGACCCTGTGGACCCGGCTGTGGACGCATTGGCAGTCGTAGCATTCGCATTCGCGTTGGCGGTGGCACCCGCAGCCTGATTCGGCCCAGACGCATTGTTGGAATTCTGGGAATGATCCAACAACGAGCTCAAGCCGGACGAGGTTGGCGGGGTATGTTGTTGCTGGGCAACCGGTCCCTGGTAGTAACCAATCGAGTTGATCTGTGGCAATGCGTACCCATTGGATGGGAACCGACTGGGTGGGGGCAGAGCCGGCGAAGCATCCGACAAATGCGGCGAGTTATGGTGTTGATAGACATAAGAGGACGTCTGTGGGTGGTGAAGAGGAGGAGCAGACGCAGAGGTTGGGGGTGGAGTTGAGCACAGCTTGTCCAAAGTGGGCTGGTGAGTGGTGTGGGTCGCAGACGTCTGTGGAGGCGGCAATTGAGTAGCCCCGTTGAAGTGGTCTTCATGGGACGACGCAGGGGCCGGTGGGTGCGATTCCTGTTGTTGCGTTGGGTCTTCCTTGGGAGATTTCTTGTCCTCAGCAGCAGGAGTATGTTGTTGTTGTTGTTGTTGCTGCTGCTGCTGTTGTGGAGAGGAGTATTGCGGAGTTTGAGAGCCTGAACCAGGACCACTGGCATTGGTAGCTGCCGCAGCAGCAGCTGCTGCTGCTTCGGACTTTCTTTTCTCCGCCGCAGACAGCACCTGGGCAGTCCGGGCATAGTTACCTGGATGGTAGAGAACGCCCTTGATGTCGGTGACAAACAGCGGATACAAGAGATCAATGATCTTCTCCTTGTTGGCAAAATCCAGCGCACGGTCGTACGGGATCCAGACACCCTTGAGATGCATGGCACCAGCCTTGACGACGTGACGGTTCTTCTCGCCCTTGAGGATGCCGTCACGACGACCTCTAGTCATGCCAGCAACGTTGAGTAGCTTTGTACCATTAATCATGTCGTTATCTTCTCTTCGGGCAACACAGATCCCGCGGGCTTCGACCTGGAAGCACAGGGTGCCTTCATCCTCCCACAACGTTGTGGTTACTTTGGGCTTGACCCCGGGAGGGGCGGTCTGGCCAGTAGGGTCGGTGATGGCCGGCAAGACGTGGTGATACTGTTGAGGGAATTGCATTTGCTGCAGTTGCGGGTTTTGCTGCTGCAGCTGTTGTTGGGATTGCTGTTGTTGTTGAAGATAAGGGTATCCATAAGACATGTATTGGTGAGCCGGATGGACCGCCTGGGGATGGTGGGCTGCCTGATAGAGCTGGTGCTGGTAGAGTCCGTGAAGATCTGGAGATTGATGCTGTATGGACTGTGGGGGTGGGGTGGACGAGGCCGAATTGGTTCCCGCGCTCAAGGAGGGATAGTAGGCACCCGAGGACGGTTGGGCTGAGGTATAGTTATAGTACATGTGATGGTTATGTTGCTGGGCTGGGGAGCTCATTGGTCTTTGAACAAAATCGGATCCTCCGCTGTAATGGTGGTACCCGGATTGAGCTGCAGACGACGCCAATGGATGGGTCGGGGCAGCAGAGCTGGTTGGAGGCGTACCGGAAGTATTTGGATTTGAAGGAGGGGTTGTGGAATAAGGGGATCCTGTAGGAGCAGAGGGAGGATGAGCTGCTGCTGTTGTCGCTGGAGAGGCGTAAACCGAGGCGGGATTCATGACGAGAAAAGGAGTGGATGGGGGTGAATTGTTAGTAAAAAAGAAAGAAGGGGGAGAAGAAAAACACAAGAAAAATGAATCTCTATCCAGATGTTGATTAAACGAAAGACCTGCTTTGATAAATCTTTTTAATCTGTATTTTTTTTTTTTTAAATTTTTTTTTTCACACTCTCTTGAATGAAGGGAAAAAAACAACCACACAACAATGAAGAGGAAAAAAAAAAAAAAAAAAAAAAAAAAAAAAAAAAAAAAAAAAAAAAAAAAAAAAAAGCGTTTGTAGGTTGCAGATAAACGCAGATGATGCGTTTTTATTTCTTTGGCCTGAGTGTACTGCTGAGTATCCGTGCACCTAGAGAAAAAGCAAAGATATCTCGGTTAATTACTTTTTTCGCTTGATCTTCGCTCATAGTGCTATCCAATTACTAATTTCAGCGGCTTGTCATTACTTTTTTTTGCGACAGAAACGGAGCCGACACCCCCCTTTACAGCCGTGGCCAATCATGTAACTCTAATGCGCCCGCGGGTGGTCGGTTACCGGTTCTACATGAACATGTCGCGGACCTACTTTTTAGAGGCAGATTACATGTATTAGGGGAATAGAGCGAGATGTTGGTCAATTTGACGCACCGTTAGCGTTGATTATAGATTAGATTTAGCTATCCCAAACCTTTTTTTTTTTTTTTTTTTGCTATTTTTGTTGTTTCCTTATTTATTCTCAGCCTACCCTCCCCCCTTTTCTGAAACCTCATATTCAATTGAGCGAGTATTATTTTTACACCTAATTATGACATATTGTATGCTATATTTGGGAAGGATCTGCGTCGTTGCTTTTTTTTCTTTTTTTTTTTTTTTTTTACGCGAAGGCCGAAAAAACTCTATCTCAAGAGAGAGAGAGAGAGATCTGGGAAAAAAAGAAAAACAAAAAAGCAAAGTCTGAGTTCGCTAAAAATCCAAGACCTTCCGAGTACGGAAATGTGTTCTTTTTTTAAACACACCCACCCACTCTCAGTACCCGATACTTATTTTATTTTATATACACAATTGAAAGTATTAAAAGTCGCGTCTGCGTCGTACGTACTGTACAATAAAAAAGCTGCATGCATCATTATTATTATTTATTATTATATGGGGGTGTGTGTATGTGTATGTGAGTGTGACGGTGGTAGGAAAAAAAAATTATTGTTGCGGCAAATAAGTTAATTGCGAAAATAAGGGGGGTGGGTTTGGCACACAGTTTATTTTCTTTTTTTTTTTTTTTTTTTTTTTTATGCCATACTTTCTTTTTTTTTTTTTTTTTTTTTTCCTTCTTTTTTTGTTAGGGAGCGGAGCGGAGGAGGAGGGGGGAAAGACTCCCACCTTACAACCCATTTTCTCCGGAGCTCCCTCCTCAACGCCATGGGAGACAGCTTTCTTTGCTTTTTTCGCATGTGTCGCTAAACGGCCGGCCGGAAAGCTCCCCCCTGTTGCCACAACCACAGTGCCTCAATTGCGTAAGCTCTCACGCCCATATGAGAGCCCTGGGAGGCCTCGTTCAACGTGTCCAAAACGTGACAATAGTCCACAACCCCCCACAGGCCGGATCCAATCTCTTGGCCGTATTTGCCCTTCCCCAGACGATAGAGAATGCGACCCAACGTCTGAATGGCAATGTTGCGCTGGGCCGGAACCTGGCTCCTGGCCAAATGTGCTAGTTCCGCAACTGTATACCCTGCAGCTAACGGTGCGTCGCCGTGATGATGCAGCCCTGTGCCGATGTAATTTTCTGCACGAGCCTGACGCGGACTTATCAGATTCCCCTTAAAGTCGAACCGCAGCTCGGAGGGCGCCAGATTGGTCTGTTCCGGACTATATTCGTCGTCGTTATCTACGGGTCTCATCCACGCCATCTTTTCCGGCTCTGCCTCGAGATCGGGATAATATTTTTGTTTCAGCTCATCCAGAAAATCCCCCTTATCCTGTTGCTCAATGTCTTGGGGTTGTTTGGGTTTGGAGAAATGAACGCTTTCTTCAGCCGAATCACCAGCTAGGAGTGTTTCTTGTCCATCATCCCCTTCTTCTTCTTTTTTTTGCGGGGAAGTTGTCGATTGCGGCATCCCTGGCACGTTCAAGGCCCTATCAACCGCATCCTCATCCATTCCGCCGCCTTCCTTGGCTTCAGCCCGTCTCAGCAATCCTTGCAAAACATTCACATCCATGCTGGCGAATAATTCCTCCTGCTCCTGTTCGAATTGCTCCAGCGACATTTTGGATATTCGATCTAAATTCTCCAGATGTATTCTTTCGCTTTCTGACATGGTGGTAGCCTCCTGTTGTTGTTGTTGTTGTGGTGGTGGTGGTGGCCCTTGAAAAGCTTTTTCTTCTTTTCCTTTTGATGAACTTTCCTCGCTCACCCCCATCTTCCGTTGTTTCCATTTTGAAGGCTTCCTCTCCTTCTTTGGCTTCTGAGTTTGGTCCGGAGGCAACGGCGCAGTTTCGACCTCTTTTTCTACAATATCACCTACCATGAAATCCATTTTTTATTATTATTATGATTATTGATTTATTTATTTCAACAGAGGGTTAATTTTTTTTTTATTATTATTACACTGTTGCTGCAGCCTAACGAGCGGCCCGTGTCGCTGTTGGGAGTTTTCTCACGCACACAGCATGCCCGCATACTTCGGGGGGAGGGAGCCTGGCTACCCAAAGACCGGTAGAGACACGCTAGATCCATGCCGTTATTCCAGTACCTGAGACGTACGTACTGTAATGTAAATCTAGCTAATGCACAAATGTCTTTGGTGATGGGTGCGTCTTTGTGTGTCCCTACGGCCGTTACTGCATGACCGTTACCTGTAGGGGGACATCCCGTTTCGGAAGCTCGGAATGCAGTCTGTTCCCATGCCAAGGTTACATGTCGCATTTCTCCACTTGCGTTGATCTGCAATTATGCTAGTTTGGGGCATATGCTATATGATCGTCAGTGTAGCTTTGCGTCGCAGTACCCTATGAAAGCACGTTTGCCACTGTACTATTCAGGGGATATGAAACATTGGGCGGATGGCACAAGTTTCATAATTCATTTGGCATCTGCGACGTCGATCGTCGTTAACAACTGTCTCACACGTTCTTTTTCGCGTGGGATGCCCAAAGAGGAAATTGTTTAAGACACTGCGTCCGTTTTGGGAAGTCAGCTAAAACAGAGTATCATTTAACCGGGTCTGTGGCAGCAATGAGGTGATGTAGCTGTTATCTGGGGCAGTGTTCACAGTTCGGCCAAAGCGCCGATGTTGGGGGGAGAGATTGGAGTCTGGCAATCATTGAGGCGGTTAAAGGCGGTGATGATGCACAATTGGGATAAGCGCGGAGTAGCAGCAAAGTAGCTGATCCCCATTGTTTGTTGTTTCTGTTTTCTTTATTATTATTATGGGCACAATGGAAATCTATATATAGTTTCGAGTTTCAATGTAATTGTAGCATGGATATGTCTCTGTAGATAGCTATTGACCGACTGGTTAACTAAACTAGCTAGCCACGATGGAGAAAACTAGTCGATGCATATTCCAAATGCACGTCCTGCCCACCGCTAGCTGCTGGGCTAGCTACCTGGCTACTACTGCAGGGCAGCGACACATGCAAGGTCAAAAATAAAAAAGAAAATACCAAAAGAGCAAAAATTAAAAATAACGTTTTTTTTTTTTTTTTTTTGGGGGGTTTTTTCTTCAGCAATGTGTTATTATTTATATGTTATATGTACAGAATAATACAATTGGAATAGTGTTCTACTAATCTATCAACAAAATGTCTAGTCGTCAGCTGGTCCGAAGAATTCGAAATGGACGTTATAGTTCGGGTTGTTGAATTCTTCAAAATGGGCTCTGACATCATGCATGAAACTTGGTGGGCCAACCAGATAAATGTCCACCCGTTCGGGGAATTGGGCCATAATAGACTTCAAATCCTCCCTGGACAGTCTTCGGTTGACGGAGTGTTCAGGAAGACCCTCTGCAGAGCCGGAATAGAAGCCCTGGTAAGTGAACCCATCTTTCTTGGTCCATTCTTGGAATCTGCTGGCAAATGGCGAATCGCTCGCATTACGTTCGCAATGAACAAACGTGACTGGACGCCCCACCGTCAACGCCTTCTCCACCATTGGAACCAACGGAGTGATACCAATTCCGGCACCGATAAGAACCAGCGGGTCTTGCGCATTCTTGTCGTCAAGGGTCAAGTCGCCACACGGCGGAGTCACGTAAATAACGTCGCCTTCTTGAAGCTTATCATGAAGATGACCACTGATAACGCCGCCTGGGATCCTCTTGATGGAGACTCTGTAGTGTGGCTCGTTGTCAGCTACTTCAGCCGAAATAGAGTATTGTCTGGTTTGTGCCTGGCCGTTCTCCAACGGGAACTTGAAACCAAGATATTGCCCTGGTCGCGGTGTGATGATTGGCTTTCCGTCGACGGGCTTGAGATAGAACGAAATAACATCCTTACTCTCTGGCACCTTCTTGGAGATTGTAAACTCTCGGTGGCCCCTCCATCCACCAAACTTCGCCTCGTTGGTGTCATATACCAGTCCCTCCGCCTCGATGAGGAGGTCAGCGAGGTCTTGATACGCAGCACCCCAAGCGTCAATGACAGCTTCGTTCGCAACATCCTTGCCCAGAACTTCAACCAGCGCATTCAGGATGTATTTTCCGACAATTGGATAGTGTTCGGGGAGAACCATCAACGAGCAATGCTTTTGGACAACTCTCTCGACAAGTGGGCCGAGGGCACCCAAGTTTTCAATGTTGGACGCATACGCAAACAAGGCGCCAGCCAATGCCTTTGGCTGGGCAAAATTCTGCTGATGAGCCTTGTTGAAGAATGGTCGAACAGAAGGGTTTTCTTCTAACATTTTGGTATAAAAATGTTTGGTGATTTCAAGACCCTTGTCCTGCAAAACAGGGACGGTTGCCTTGATGACAGCAATTTGATCCTTTGTAAGGGGCATTGGTTTGGTATTTTGTATGTATTGATATTGATTTGATAAGAAGAAGGAACACGAAAGATTTACGTTCCAAGTGGCCGCTTATTTATAGACGTCTTTCAATGTTTATCATCCGCAGTTTTTTCCAGCCAGGTGTTATTACTTTTTTTTTTTCTTTTTTTTTTTTTTTTTTTTTGTCCCTGTCCGATCCGATGCAATTTATGCCCGAATCAGACGATACGAGGCTTTTACTTCCCCGAATCCCCGGCCCCCGTACCATCTTCAAATGGAACTGTCAAGGGCCCTATTTACCATTGCGCCGGTACTGTTATGAAACTTTGTCCGTTGGACAGTTAACTGCCAACCCATACCACACTAGAGTGTGCCTCGATTGCTGATGTCACGATCAGCGTTTTTTGGGTCATTTTTCGAATAACGGTGGCAAATCGTGTGCAACGGTAATCAAGTGTAATGTGATTGGCGGCTCGGCAGGGCATCCGGAGACCCTACGGGGCTACGTGTGTGTTGGGTCGGAAACCCTCGGATCGGATGCGGCTATTCCAGGGACAGAACGTTGAATAATTGTTACATCTCGGGTGGTTCGATTAGTGTCGAATCCAATTGAGATGTTGTCTTGCGTTCCGTTGATGGTGTTAGTTATGAGAGTAGCTGGTGGTATTATCGGTTATGATCATTCGCCCTGCGGGCGGCCTTCTTTTCTAGAAAAGAAGCAAAAGCACTGGAATTGCCTCGCAGAGCTATCTTTTTTGCTTCTTTTCGGAGAAAAAAGCCGCTGGAGGCTACACGGACCTGTGTATTGCCCTGCGGGCGGCCTTCTTTTCTAGAAAAGAAGCAAAAGCACTGGAATTGCCTCGCAGAGCTACCTTTTTTGCTTCTTTTCGGAGAAAAAAGAAGCCGCCGGAGGCTACACGGACCTGTGTATTGCCCTGCGGGCGGCCTTCTTTTCTAGAAAAGAAGCAAAAGCACTGGAATT
>JAJLUR010000095.1:36002-48546 GCA_030674225.1 Blastobotrys terrestris | reverse complement strand
GGGGTCACGTGGTGCTGTGAAGACGCTGTAATGTGGTGTGTGGTGTGGTGGTGGCTGTCTTCTAACTGGCAGCAGCGGGCGAATGTGGTGTGCACCTGCATTTAGTTTCTCCAGTAGTGAGGAGCTGGGGGTGAGGGTAGGGGGAATTGGATACTAAGACGAGAGACTGATTCTCTCTGTTTTTTTATTTTTATTTATGAACGTTATTCATACATCTTTTTACCAGTTTTCACTAGCACTGGCACTGATATATACTCACTTGCGTAATTAAGTTGCTGGGAAGACCTTATGGCGGTCGACAGGCTGAATAGAATCTGGAGGGCGATAGAAATTGTGGACGTTGTAGAAAGTCTATCGAAACAACGTTGAATCGGGATTGTAAGCAATCATTTTAAGATTCTCCCACCGTCTATAATGTAGTCCTTGTTTCTACGAAATGGTTTTCCTAGGTGCTCATGAATTTTGAGGGAAAATCCGGCGCCATCACCTGTCTGACTGTCTAAAATGTCGAAAAGCCTGAATTGGCCAAATATGTGAATTATCCTGCTTGATGTTAGTCATTTATATGTATGTACTCAGGAATCACTTGATTATTATTATTATTAGTTATCTTTTCGCCAAATCACAAAATTTGTAAAGCTTCCCCGGCAGTAAAGTGGCGAAACTCACAGAAAACTTTGTAGACTGGATGAGCTTTTCTGTTCCTAAGAACAGATTCTGGCCACCCTCCATCATTACCACAAACAAGGTAGTGATGAGACTTTTAGGAGCCTCATCTTTCGGGATTAAAAACGCCTATATCTTCCGACTGACATGCCGTTTATATTTGGTTGATTTCCAGACACCGAACCCATACTTCGAAAAGTTGGCATATCTTCCGTAAACAGACCGGTTTCTGGAAGACCTTGTGAAATCATTGTCAATCTGTCGTAGCTTCTTCATTGTGATTCCTGGTGGTCTCCAGTAACTCTCCTGGCTATAACCCGGGCCCACTCACTCAATGTGTGCCTCCGGCGGCTTCTTTTTTCTCCGAAAAGAAGCAAAAAAGGTAGCTCTGCGAGGCTGAAGTTTGTCCTAATTGCTCTCAGAGCTGCTTTGGACTAAATTGGTATTTCGCTTGTTTTTATTTCTTACAGGGCAGATTCTCCACTTTTCTGTCGACAATATGGTTACCATTATTATTATTATTATTATTATTATTATAGGTCCTGTAAAAGCACAGCACACTTCCAGCAACACACAGATGTGGCAGTACTCTTGTTTATTCAGCTTTGTAAAAGGCTCTGAGCCGTAGTTGTGCATTTACTTAACACCAACATAATCTGTCATAAATTCAGTAATTACGCAAAAAAGCCCACATTTCTTCCATTTCGAGCAGTTTGGAGCCGTTTCGTTGGCCCCTCGCTGTTAATAATTGGAGTTTCTACAGTACTTTGGCATATTTTGAATGAACTATGCATTTCTTTTTAACCCTGATGAACCATCGAACCGTTCGCTTAGATCAGAGACTAGAAAGGTATGTCTATGTAGAGTTCAGTTAGTCCGGTCGTGGTACCATGCTGCGAAACGCCAGAGAGCTATTTTCATAGACAATCGACCCAGCAATAGGATAATATCGTACCATCGAGATAGCATCTGGTAGCACCAACTAGAATGTTTCTTTGGATTGTGGGAGGGCACATTTGGATGAATTCGTTATCCTCATTAAAACGGTTTCTTCAACTGGCATGTAGGATATGATTGCAAGCTACGACTGGTGTCAACCAGTTGAACAGGAGTAGTTCTCGTGGACTTAAGGACAATCCCCCCCAGTGCTTTTGCTTCTTTTCTAGAAAAGAAGGCCGCCCGCAGGGCATACTCCGGACAGAGAATAAAAAAGTCTATTATTACAATCGTGGATTTGTTACTCGTAGATACTTCCTCCAGATGCGGAACCCGTTGTCCCCATAAATACCAGTTTGACGTTCAGTCACCCCATCAATAACACACCGATCGAAGCCCTGCAGCTTGAACTGGCGGACACCGCAGCCCACCAGACCCAGAGTGAAGATGTTGGTTAGGTCCTTGTACATGGGATCCGTGGCCAGTCCACATAGTCCGCCCACCCGGGCGTCCCCAAACTCCAGCAGCCACGGCATGCAGCTGGCAAACTCGCTGTTTCGGGTAAACAGAATGATTGACCCGACAACGACCTTCTTCACCGGATCCAACGCAACGATAATCTTGGCTGACTGTTTCGCTCGTTCGTACAGCTCCGGCAGTCCCTCTTCCTGCACATAATACCGCTGAATCAGAGTCATCACCTGACTCATGCGGTCGTCTTGCGGTTGGCAGATGTCAAACTTGATGCCAATCATCTCCAGCTCCGATATCAACTTCTTGGTGGGCACCCAGCTTTGGAGGTCCCGCAGAATCATCAGGCTTCGCGTCATGAGCTCGTTCCCTTGCTTGTCCTTGTGATATCCGCGTTCCAGCGGCTGGCTAGCGTGCGAAGAAGATGCAGAAGACGAAGAAGCAGGGGCATTCAGGGAACTGCTGCTGGTATCGTTGTTCTCAGAACTTGTGTCAATGATATGCTGTGCTTCCCCGGTGTCAATGTTCCAACCAGCCTGCTTGAACCATTGCAACAGGTGAACCCCGTTTTCGTCGTCAATGGGCACCCCGGGGAAAAACGACGGCACCGCACTTCCAATCTGCAAATGCTTCACTCGTCGATCCTGTGTTAGGTATTTCACCGCCCGATCGTGCAAACTTCGTCCAATCGAGAGACCGCGTCGAGATGGGTCCACAAAGATCATTGAGATGCACCCAACGTTGATTCGCTCGTAAATCCATGTGGCGCAGAACCCATAGAGATTGTTAGTACTCGAATTTCGAACCACAAAGTGTGTCTGGATGGGCACGTCATTATCGTCATCGTTGTCGTCGTTGTCATTTATCGCATTATTATTATTAGGTTTCGGACACAGCATCAGAAACGCCCCCAGACCTTGCTTGAACCGTCTATCCGGGAAACACGACTCCCATAAGGTCTGTAACCGCTTCAAATCACGCTCCGCGTTCCACTTCTCCACCAGCCATTTGTTTCGCGTCCCTTTAGACGAATTTCCATTGCCGTTTTGACCGAGCTGGCTCCTGCTCCGTTGGTAATAGCCTGCCCCGGGGAACTCCCCTCGTGCAGGCAGTAGCCCAAACAGCACTTTGGCAGTCGTGTCCAGCGCCTCATAGGTGAACTCGTAGCTGCAGATGTAGGTGCCAATTGTACGATCCAGCACAAAGTCATAAGGCGACGACGCCGCAATCGCAATCACAGGCTTGGAATGCTGGGTGCAGATGACGGAAATGTACTTGGTGAACCCTACCTGGTACATGTTTCGATTGGCGTCGGTGGTGACAACAATCACCGCCTTTGCCCGCTCAATCAGTCCGTCATGTAAGCTGGTGACCCCGTTGGCCGTGTAAGATGCATGAAGAATTTTGCCCGTGTGGAGCTTCCCGAGGGACTTGCCGAAATCCTGGAAAACGGTTTCGCCCAGCAGCAAGTTCTCGGCCTCAGGACTATGTCTAGTGGTGATGATTGGTGTCACCAGCGGAGTCAAGAGTAAGATGTCCGCATCTGGTTCGATACAATTGTTCAGAGGAATGTTCTTTGCATGGTCTCGTACCAACGTGATTGAGTGTTCGTATGCCTTTTTCGATAACGGCAGATGCTTAGCCTTTAGTTCTTTGAGATACGAGACCGGATGCGGGTTTAATGTGTCTGACCACGACAGATACTGTTTTTTCATCTTGGAAACCCTCTCTGCAGCCTTGAAGATGGCCTCCTCCTCTATGATGCCGTTTTGGACGGCACCGAAAATACCCGAGATGGCTTCTTGTTGTAATCTGTACGACGTGCAAACCAGGATCACGTCGCAGCCAGCCACTGCAGCCATGACCGCACCCTGGCGAACACCCACGTTTTCGTACAATGCGTCCATTTCGAGACATTCGCTCAAGATGACGCCTTCAAACCCCATCTCTTCTCGTAGTAACTCGCGTACGATTCTTTCGCTCAGACACGCATGCATTTCGTTCATTGCAATCTTGGGCAGGGCGCACCCGCCGACCATGATTGAATCGATGTTGTTCTTCACCGCCTGTCTAAACGGGATTAACGGCCCCGTCTCCAGTTGGTCGATTGTCTCTGGAATGACGGGGAGCCCGAGAATGGAGTCCACCGTCGCATTCCCATAGCCAGGGAAGTGCTTGCCACACGAGTTTATGCCCGCATTGCGGAACCCTTCCAAATACGCCGAGGCGAATAAGGTGACCTCCTTGGGGTCGTCTCCCATCGTTCTAACGCCCAAGAGCCGGCTGGAGGAGTTTTTGAGCACATCGAACACCGGACCCAGCATCCAATTGATGCCCAACGCTGAGATCTCCTCGGCCGTGGCGTATGCCACGTCCTTTGCCAGCGACGTGTCCTTGGTGGCTACTATGGACATGGGGCCCGGGAACTGCGATATGTATTCTTCGTCGTGGAAGTTGTTCAACATGCCGTTTTCCTGGTCAATCCCTATCAGCAGGGGCTGCTCGTGTCCTGCGTCGTATGCAATTTTCTGGAGGTCATAGATCAGTTTCCGTGTCGCCTCTGCGCCCTTGAAGTTCTTCACAGACAGGATTACGGCGCCAATGTGGTACTTCTCGATCAGTTCCCGAATCTGTGGGGTCACCGTGCTGTGAGAGAAGCCCACCATGAACATCTGGCCGATGGCCTTGCTGAGACGTTCGGATCCAATGCCATCGTCGCCGATTTTCAGTAATCCGTCAGCATCAAAGTCCATCTTCTATGTGCAGCTGCGGATAATGGTGCTGTTACTCAACACTTCGCTACGTTGAAAATGGGCCGCTTTTTGGTTGGGAGGTTTTGATAGCGCCGGTGGACACATCCACATATCGTCAGCTACGCATACACTCCCCACGCGAATCAGCCTCCAGCGACGCTGAATCGGATATATATAATCCTTCCCGCTGGGTGAATCGTGTAGAACAGTGACGATGCCAGATCGTGATAATATACTACTACATAGGCGTATAACACCAACACTGCTTATTTGGACCGTCCCCCTCCCGGAGCCCACATGCCCTGCGGGCAGCCTTCTTTTCTAGAAAAGAAGCAAAAGCACTGGAATTGCCTCGCAGAGCTACCTTTTTTGCTTCTTTTCGGAGAAAAAAGAAGCCGCCGGAGGCTACACAGGGTCCGTATATTGCCCTGCGGGCGGCCTTCTTTTCTAGAAAAGAAGCAAAAGCACTGGAATTGCCTCGCAGAGCTACCTTTTTTGCTTCTTTTCGGAGAAAAAAGAAGCCGCCGGAGGCTACACAGGGTCCGTATATTGCCCTGCGGGCGGCCTTCTTTTCTAGAAAAGAAGCAAAAGCACTGGAATTGCCTCGCAGAGCTACCTTTTTTGCTTCCGGAGGCTACGCGGGTCGTGTATTGCCCTGCGGGCGGCCTTCTTTTCTAGAAAAGAAGCAAAAGCACTGGATAGTCTCGCTCTACACGCTGAGACGGGAGTGGATGGTTGTGATGATACTACTACTACATCAAGTACTCAGCAGTGCAACCCATATAACGTAGCCACTACTTGACGGGCTGTTACGTAGTGTCACACAGTCTCCCCAGAGCTACCTTTTAAAAAGCCGCCGGAGGCTACACAGGGTCTGTGTATTGCCCTGCGGGCAGCCTTCTTTTCTAGAAAAGAAGCAAAAGCACTGGAATTGCCTCGCAGAGCTACCTTTTTTGCTTCTTTTCGGAGAAAAAAGAAGCCGCCGGAGGCTACACGGGGTCGGTGTATTGCCCTGCGGGCGGCCTTCTTTTCTAGAAAAGAAGCAAAAGCACTAGACTTGCCTCGCAGAGCTACCTTTTTTGCTTCTTTTCGGAGAAAAAAGAAGCCGCCGGAGGCTACGTGGGCTACGAAGAAATTGGAGTGGATGCTTATGTGTCATGTGTGTTAGCTGGTGCTACATGCAACGAAACAGGGTCGTTACACGCTCGATCATAGCCATTGGGGCCCAGCTCCAGCTGTAACGCGGTGCGGGCTGTTTGTTGCATGCGCTGGATCCAATGGAACGAGAGCCAGCTATTCTCTGGGGGTCCAAATAACCGGTGCTACACACTGCTCCGCTACAAACACATACACAGCCAGGAATACCGATAAAAGGGGAATAATACCGCTCCCCTCTCGGATATTAAAAATATTTTGATCGACATTAAATGACACGAAGGATCAGCAGCATGTTTCAACAGTGTCCATTCCTCGGAAAGCGATCAAACAGTGCAACTCTGCAGTCTCACCACAGCGCTGCTGTCTACTACTACCACTACTGCTACATAGCACTATCCGCTACCCCGGAAAGTCCGTATAGACGGCCACACCCAGCTGTTTCGGCTCTCCCGGAGACTGCCGGCAACGGATTCGGCGTTATGTGTCAAAGCATCCCGCATAGCTGGCTACACACGTTACGTGGGGCGGCGTTGGCGTCTGCAGCACAGCGTAGCATTGCTGTGGTTGCATCGGGCCGGTGGGTTCAGGAACGTGAGCTTGTGCGACGTAGTGGCCGCAACGTGGTGTCGGTGCTACGTAAAATCATTCCTTTTCAGGAATGAGCTGGAAGAAAACTTTTTCGGCTGTACTTTGTATCGGTTTATATATATATAAAGCTTTTGCCCATCACCGGTTTTTTGAAACCCTTTTTTTTTTTTTTTTTTTCTTTTATTTATATATAATCCCCCACACACAAGCATTCTCCGGACAAATTTCCACTATTAATATTAGTCGGCGAAAACTCCGAAGCCTTATCTAAGCATATAAAGGATCGCTATCGATAGACCCGAAAAAAGTTTCCTTACTTAACAACAGAGTTTCGCCCTCCTCAAGTAAATATAAAGCAAAGATGCCCGGTGGTGATATCACAATCGATCTGTCGCAGCTCTCATCGTCTGAGGGAAGTGATAACGAGCTCAGCGAAATCCTGCAAAACTCAGGTCTCTCTTCTCCTTGTTCCATCACCTCGGAGGCTGCATTCATCCATTCAAACGACCATAGATATCTGCAATTCGTCAACGCCACGCTCTGTGATGACGGTGTTTTGACTCCAGACGGCGAGTTATGGGTCGACACCTCCACGGGCTTGATCATCGACTCCCCTTCAAAGGACAATCTGCCCGAAAACTACTCCACCGTTGATCTCAACGGTGACCTCCTTTCTCCCGGGTTCATTGACGCCCAGCTGAACGGTGCGTTCGGCTTTGACTTCTCCGACGATAAGTACGGCGATGGCTCCACACAGGCTTTTAAAGATGGCTTTGCTGACGTCTGCAAGCGCTTAGTCAAGACTGGTGTCACCTCCTTCTGTCCCACGTTGCCTTCAACGTTCAAGAACGTCTACCACAAGGTCCTCCCGACCCTGAAGCCCGAGCGGAGCTACAATGGGGCCGAGAACCTGGGTGTCCATCTCGAGGGCCCGTTCTTGAGCCCTCAGAAGCCAGGTTGCCATCCCAAAGACGCCATCATGACGGCCCCAAACAGAATCGAAGACTTCAAGGACGTCTACGGCGAGGAAAACCTCAAGGCTGCCAAGATCGTCACGGTGGCTGCCGAACAGGACGGTGTGATGGAATCCATCTCCGATCTCTCCAACATGGGCGTCACCGTCGCCCTCGGCCACTCCGTTCTGACTTACAACGGTGGTTGTCAGGCCGTCAAGAACGGCGCCACCATGATCACCCACGTATACAACGCCATGAAGCAACCGCATCATCGTGAGGCCGGTCTTTTCGGGCTCCTGGGCGCCGAGGATCTCGATCTGGCCGAAGAACCGCAGCCAAAGAGACGGCCAAGATCCCAGCTGGCCGTCCACGACTCGTCCCGAAAGATCTTCCCGCGACCATACTACGGAATCATTGTTGACGGCATCCACGTCCATCCAGCAATGGTCAAGATTGCGTACCACTCCTTCCCCGAGGGCTGCGTCTTGGTCACCGACGCAATGGCCCCAATGGGCTTGCCGTCGGGAACTTATCCTTGGTCCACCCAGATGATCAGAAAAGAAGGGTTGAAACTGTTTTTGGACGGCACTGACACAATTGCCGGCAGTGCGGTTGAAATGGACATCAGTGTGCGAAACCTGGTTGACTGGGCTGGCATTTCTCTTCCAGAGGCCCTGAAATGTGTCACCACTAACCCCGCCAGATCAATTGGTGTCGAAGATAGAAAAGGTACTCTGAAGGTTGGCGCTGACGCTGATTTGACGATTCTTGATGGCGCCGGCAACGTTAAGAAAGTGTACAAGCTGGGTCGCAAGGCCTATGAAGCCACCAAGAAGCATGCTCCTCTCTACTGAACAAGCCACGGCTATGTATTTATTATTCTTGATTTTATTGCTTTTACCTTAATCCTCTCGTTAGAATTGAAATAAAAGATACCTAACTCAAAAAATAGACTATTCAAGACTCACTGAAGCACCAGTGCTTTTGCTTCTTTTCTAGAAAAGAGGGCCGCCCGCAGGGCAGTACACCGACCCTGTGTAGCCTCCGGCGGCTTCTTTTTTCTCCGAAAAGAAGCAAAAAAGGTAGCTCTGCGAGGCAGTTCGAGTAGGCCGCCCGCAGGGCAATACACCGACCCTGTGTAGCCTCCGGCGGCTTCTTTTTTCTCCGAAAAGAAGCAAAAAAGGTAGCTCTGCGAGGCAACGGCCCAAATAGTGTATTCTTTTTGCATTGTGACGCTATAGAGTAGTAGTCTATTCTTCGTCCCCGATCAACTCGCAATACTCTTTATACGTAATTTTGGACTTGTCACCTTTATATCTAGTCAGCTCTATCACGTCTTTAATGTCTGCGTACCTGGTGCAATGGTGCAGGCCAGCTTTCTGGGCAAGATGGACTAAAGTAGTCTCCTTATCCCATTCCTGTTCAACGGCGACGTCGGGTAAAAAGGTCGCACTCAGATTGTCAAAGTTGGCTCGAACGCCATGCGTGCCCAATTCCCAGTCCAGTGGATCCGAGACTGACTCGAAATCGTACAGAATGGTAACTCCGCATTCCAAGTGCTTCAATTCCTTCTGCTTGATGGGCTCAAACCGATGGTCCTTGAACGCTGCAATAAGCGCATAGCGTTTGATACCATCTTCCAGGTTTAATGGCTCAAACGTTCCAATACATCCCCTTAAGTGGGTGTCTCCGTTCTTTAGAATTGTGTTCCAGGTGACGAACAAAGGGTGAGAGTCTCCCGGAACGCTTGTTGACTCCGGGAGAAGCTTTTTTATTTGGCCCAAACTAGCGCAGGTCCTCCCTGCCAGGTTTGAGGCCAGAGCTTCAAATGCGTATGCCGCGTAGGGTGTGCTCATGTTGTTTGTATTGCTGGTTATTCTAACGCCACGCTGTGGAGAGGTATGCTGATAAGAGGGTCGGTGCGATAGTGGGTGTCGGAGAGTGGCCGATATGCATAGGAGATGCGAGCCCACCACCACGCTTTACTAACAGGGTCCGTTGAAATATATGCCGTAGAGAATGGTCAATTTTGGCTGCAGTTGTATTATTTAGGTCCATTTACACATTGGGTGCACGGTCACTGCCTCAAAATGGGGTTGGCTGTCATCAGGGGCCCCATTTTTTTTTTATTTCACTTCATTTATCAACTACATATTCGTATACGTTTCTACTAAATATATACCTATTTGCGCAAGTAAATTACTGTGAAGACCTTATAGCGGTCAACGGGCTAGTTCGGTTTTATAGGGATAACAATTGTATTGACCTTTTTGAATCCCAAATAGGTGAGACTTGATGAAAAATCCTAACACAACCGCTCTGAATACCGATTATACGCAATTATTTCAAGATTTTTTCCGGTCTATAATGGATTCCTCGTTTTACCAAATCACAAAATTTGTAAAGCTTCCCTAGATGATCTAAAGGCGAACCATCTACGAAGTGGCGAAACGCCCATTGCAAAAATTTGGGATGGTCGTATATATTTGCATAATAGCAGCCATAATGATTTAATGTGACATAACCTCGGTGTTTAGGTCTTCACAGTAATTTATTTGCACAAATAGGTATATATTTAGTAGAAAAGTGTACGAATATGTAGTTAATAAATGAAGTGAAATAATAATAATAAAAAAAAAGGTACGCATAGTTGGGGTTTTCACCCGTATTATACATAGACACGCCTTCAGAGATTTTTGCGACGTTTTCTTTATTTATGCGTCAGCAATGTTGCTCGTAGTTAGAGATTAGGCCCGTATAGCATGCATACGTCAGCTAATTTACTGGAATCCCCCTTCCCCTATTAGCCGAGGAATGACGTCGATTGCCGTTACCAGCTTTTTGAGGGAAGTCAGACATATACTAACTCTCCATTCTTCAATAAACCGCTCAATTGATTGACACCGCCTACAACTCATATTAGTGCTGACACTTTTTTGTGTTTACTTACTGACACCCCCACAGATTGCGTTGTGGGCAACTTTTTTGTCTCATTGGGCCACCTTTTCTGAGAAAAAAAGGGAACTACCAGCCATACGGAGGCAATTGCCATCCATTCCCTCAAGCATGCCGAAAAACCAAGCCTGCAGCTGCAATTGATACCGGCTATACCCGTTTCTTCCCCACCTTCATTCATAATGACGTCGACGCCGATTACCGTTAAGCCGCACACGACGATCCAATCAACCTGCGAGATTTGATAGATCGAATCCGGGGAGAGAACATGTGCTAATGCGACGTTCATTGAAGCGGCTTGGAAGGGTACCTTTGACCCAGAATCCAGTCTTGGCGTGTCCCCTATAAATTCTCAGCCTCTGCTGCTGAATTAGCCCACAGCAAGCACTCTCAATGGGCCTCTTGGATCGACTCAAACGGAATAAGAAGAAGGACGCAAAGTCTTCGAACCGCGGTGGAGGCGGAGGCGGAGGAGCAGCTACATACAAATCCACCGCGCCAAACGACGCAATGTTTATAAACAATTGGAATAACGTGGTTGTGGTAACTGCTGAAGATGATAAACCAACCCGGGACATCAGCAAAGGCTCCAGTAGCCCGGTGCCTGAAACAAACCACCCTGATTGCACACAAACTACGCATTCCAGCTACACAACAGCTCGTGTTTCTGCTCCATGGGCGTATCATGGTAGCAGCAGCAGCAGCGGCGGCGGTGGGGGAAATTACAGCAGCAGTTCTGACAGTGGGGGAGGAAGCAGCAGCAACAGTAATGATACAAGCTCCAGCAGCAATGACACAGGCAGTTCTAGCTGTTTCTAACGGTAAAAAACGACCATGTATCATAGTTAGTTAATGAAGGCGTACCGACAGAGGAAATCACAATCTATAGAGAATATGTAGAGCATGGTGTCATTTAATACTCCTTAGATCCTCAATGCTCAGTTGAAATTTAGCGCAGAGCAGGCGCTCCTGTGTCTTTGTTTCCATACAGTCACTAATGCAAACTATTTACTAAACAGAAGAACAGCTTGGTTAACCCTTATTAGTCCTAATCAAACCCATCTAAAATAGTTCCACCCTCAGCTCCCACGGGAAAGCGGTTATCTGCCGCAGGCGCTGGGACCACACAGCGGAACCGGCATTCCGCGGGATAACCCAGGATCCGAGTCGATTGCATCATTTTTTTCATGATATCACCAAGACCTGTTTTCTTAACACCTTTCAGAAGATTGCAGTTTTTGTCTAGATCGCTTACAATGGCCTCGACTACTCACGGACCTATTTCTCCAACTTTGAACCTCCCACAGGGCGCCCAAGTCGCCACTGTCGGTGCGGGCTGCTTCTGGGGTACCGAGCATATCTACAGAAAGTATTTTGATGGAAAGGGCTTGATTGATGCTAAAGTTGGATACAGCGGCGGCAGCTCCTCTGACCCTACCTATAAGGAAGTTTGCACTAATACCACCGGACATGCTGAGGTGCTGCAATTCTCCTTTGATCCTAAGGTAGTTACTTACGAAACCTTGATTGATTTCTTCTACAGAATGCACGACCCTACCACGTTGAACTTCCAGGGTCCAGACGTGGGCACTCAATATCGATCGGTCATCTTTTATCACAATGATGAGCAGAAGAAGACCGCCCAAGAGGTCCAGGACCGTCTTCAGAAGACATTCTACAAGGAAAAGATTGTGACCGAGGTTTCGCCAATAGACACTTTTTGGGATGCCGAAACTTATCACCAACTGTATCTCGACAAGAATCCTGAAGGGTTCGTTTGTCCAACCCATTACCTTAGAGAAAAGCCACAATTGTAACCGATTTTTTTAATGAAAATGTATGCTTTATTTTTTAGTCTGTATCAATGTCTACTTAAAGTGAGATGTCGTTTATTCAGCATTGAGCTTGTGTGTGTTGTCCCGTGGGGGCTCCCATCCGATTCAGAGTTGAAAGGCTATATATAGCCTAACTCAGATGTTGGGTGCTGCTATTGTTCGTCAAAAAGTGCGAGTTTGTCCTTTTTTTTTTTTTTTTTTTTTTTTTTTTTTTTTTTTTTTTTTT
>JAJLUR010000095.1:0-29981 GCA_030674225.1 Blastobotrys terrestris | reverse complement strand
TATAGTATCTCCACGCATGAGGATAAAAGGGCGCGATTGCAGGCCGAAAGAGCTCCGCACGAATAAGCGAAATATAATATAATATCCCCCAGGGAGCATATTTCTCTGCAAATTCCTGTCAAATCTGTCTCTGATCGCAATAACCGTAATAATAATAATAATTCTAATATTTTCAATAACACAAAAATTTTCCAAAATTCTTTTTTAGAAAAAAGAAAAGAAAAAGAGGATTACATAATCACCACATAAAGCAAAGTGAGTGACCGTTTTTCATAATATTATTCTGACTACACGCGAAATATGCAGGTATACTTAATAGGAGGAGCAGATCCCAATAGAGATGAACGAATGAAAACCCAGGAGGATCACCACTGGCACACGTCTCACGTACCCAAAGTTCCTCCGCCAAACGCCCGAGATTAGCTGCTCACGCATCAAGCAGAATTAAAAGGGACGTGAAACATGACAGAAACCGTTGAATGCCGCGGTAGCCTGAAACGGTGATGCAGTGTGAGGGCCGATTCCTACTCAAACAAGCGAGACATAAGTGCCGATCATGTTTCTGCAGCAAGGTTCAAAAGTGGCTACTAGTTAGGGCAGTAGAGACGGAATGCATGGCTTGACATTTTTGCAATCTGAAAATTATTATTATTATTATTATCAAACCTGTCATTCTACCGGGGAAGTGGGAACTTGCAAGGAGCATCACGATAACAAGAGTGATAGTAACAAACAAAGCCAATTCTCGTTAAAGAGTATTTTCAGGGGAAAGAAAGCAAAAAAAACAAACAAAAGCAAAAAAAACAAACAAAAGCAAAAAAAGGAGGAGGTTGGGTGCGTCAACGGGAGTGAGATTGTGTTATACTATACGGGTCTGTGAAGACCAAATATGGACACAAGCATTAGGTGGCTTCCTACCTCTCCAGTGTGAACAACACAAAAAGAAAGTACCGTTTTTTGCTTTGAACTAACAAAAAAACAAATTATGGAAAAAAAAGTAAAACAAAAACAAACGTCAAAAAAAGAAAGTAATCATTTTTTATCCCCCCCTTAACATTTCTATCTTATATATAGAAGACTGTGCAGTGGAGAGCAATTTTTTTTTTCTTCCTTTTTCTAATCTTTTTGACAGGCAGTCCTAAAAAAAAAGATGTCAACTGCCACCACCACTGCTACAACGACGCCAAAAGCTACCACGATCAACAGTACTACACCCAGCTCACGATCGACTGCCCCGAAACCAGCCCCCAACTCTAACATACCAAAACGCAAAACCAAGGTTTCGGATTTAATATCAAGACTGTCCTCATCCACTGCATCCTCAAGGGCCAAATACGAAGCATCCAAGCAGCATCTGCCACCATCTCAGCATGACTCGAAGTCTCCCTTTAGATCTGTATTCAAATCTCGAGCATCAACTGGTAGTGTAGCTCAACCTGTAGACAACTCCCCAACCCTGTCCACTACTACAAAATCTCAACGGCGGTCAAGACATTCCTCTTCTGCCTTACACAACAATAATTACCATTACCAGCGTTCCCACGAATCCCATCCATCCGATATCAGCGAAAGCTCAATCTTCTTTCCAAAAATTTCCTCCAATTCACCGCCTCCACCACAACCTCCCTCTCAAATGGTCTCTCGCAATTCAAATCCCGTCAATGCTAAAAGGACGCCGAGACACAGCATGCTAGTCCCGCCTCCTAACGTCAATTCTAACAATAGCAATGCATCTCCTTCAAATGCTACGAGAAAAACTTCTAACCCTCCCTCAGCACCTCCTCCACAGGTCCAAAACTCTCAACAACAACGTCAGACGATGCCCCCTCGTCCTAGCTCCAGACAACGCGTCGTACGTCGACCAGCCTCTCGTCCGAATCCTGCAATGGTGCGAATGCAGAATAACCGCGTCGAAGAGCTGAAGACTAAGATTTCCGAACTCGAGGAAGTACTGAAGACCGAAAAGTCCGAGAGAGACGAAGTGTTCTCTAGAGTAGAACAAATCAGAGACCTGGAGAATGCACTTGAGAAGGAACGGCAGGAAAAAGAGTTCGCCCTGGCACGCTTGAGGATGATTGAAAACAACGAGGAGCTCAACTCTGCAGATGTCAGCCCGAACCCTGATGACGACCATACTATTTCTGAGGATATCACTTCCACGCCGAAGAGCGATAGCAAACGCAACAGCGACACAGTCAAGGTTTATTATGAGTCCAGAATCAATGAGCTCGAAGGAAGAATCTCTGAACTTTTGAATGCAAACAAGCAAGCCGAATTGTCTGGGGATGAAGCAGTCAACACAGACAATAAGATGCTAGAGTTGCACACCGAAATCTCCTTCTTGAAAGGCGATAATACTGCATTGAAGAAGGAGAAGGACTATTACCAGGAACGGATGAAATCCAGAGACGAAGAGTTGCGGAAATATAAGAGTCAAAAACATACCCTCGAAAGCCAGATCACAGACTATAAATCGCGGCTGGAATTAGCTCAAACGGAGGCCAGTGACTTTAAAGAAAAAAGTACGGCAATCGAAAAGCAGCTGTCTCAAAAACAACTATTTATTGACGAAAAACTTTCAGAATTGGAAACTGCCAATTCTGCGCTACAAGAGGCTGAACACAAGTTGAATGAGCTTCAATCGAAACAGCGCGGGGAGTCGTCTCAACTTGAGGATGCTAATGAAGAATTGGAAAAAGTGAAGAATGAACGGGATGAGCTGAACAGACAAGTCCAAGGGTTTCAAACCAGTCGTAGACATCTTGACAAACAAATCGCTGCCTTGGAAAGAGACAATCGTCGCGGAAAACGATTGATTACTGCGTTGGAAACTAGTTTGCAAGATTTGAAGATTTCCCTAGAGGAGAAAGCAATGGAAAACGATGAACTCAATAGATCCATTCTGAAGGTGATGGAGCAAGCTAATGAAACAATTGAAGGCGCCAAACGCAATTCATCAATGTTTTCCAAGGAGGGCTCATCGTTTTCTTCTCCGGATTTGTCTAACAGCGGCGGAGAAAACAAGCGCATTTCGTCCTCTTCTACAATATCAAACTCTCCAGCGGTCAGGGCTTCAATGAGCTCCAGTTCTAATGGAGGTGGTAGTGACTGTGATGGAAGCCGATACTCCCGTGTTTCCTCCACTTCTGACAGTTTCTAATATTTCAATGTAAAATGCATTCAATTTTTTCTGTGTAATTATATATATATATATATAACTTTCTGTAAATATTAAATTATATGAAACTTTTTTTTATCGTCTTTCATAACATCATTGCATAATGCTTACCACCAGCATTGTGGAGTTCTGAAGCACCAGTTCTTATTCTCTTAATAGTACCCGATGAGCCACTGCTACGCCTGGATTGTGAGTCAGTTGATCCTGTCTTAACCACCACGAATGCCTCCACAGCCCATTCATACCACACTTTTCTGCCATCAGTCAACCTCCACATGGAAATGTCAAGTTCAGAATCATCCAACAGAGTAATGGGTTCGGACAATGGGAACCACAATGGAAACCACGAGATCATGTCTTTGGACTTTTCTTCCATAGTGTCTGGATTGGTTGACAAGTGGATGTCTTTGTAGAGAACCGACTCGAAATAACCAGCAATACCGTGGATCACGCACTTGTGCGCAACTCGGAAAGTCTCTTTAAAGCTTCTAGCATTGTGCTGATTATTTGGTAGCAGATTGTAGGAAGGATGTTTAAATCTCCATGCAGATTGGATGCTGTTGCTCACCTGATCGACTTGTTGAAGCATTACAACATATGGAGTGTGAAATTTTCCATCGCCTCCGGCACTAGGGAAACCGCCCATCCCTATCCCAGCCGACGATGATGCTTCTGAGGGAACTGGAGGCTGGGATCGGGCAGCTAATGCAGTTGAATATAACTTGGGACTCATCATTGGAGTGATATGAGTAGAGTAGGACGATGGGATCATGACACCGCTGGTAGGGTCCAAAATAGCCTGTGCACCGTCCAAGCATTCAGGGGAAAGTTCGTTATCACCAATGGAGCCGAGAAGCTCGCTTACAATGATATTGACATAGTTTTTCGGTTTCCAACTTCTCATGTCGCCCTTAATAATGGTGACCGCATCGCCCCATTCCTTTTTTTTACGCATATTTAAATAAACATAGGCACTATCATTTTTCTCCACTGCGTAGACGAGGACTTTTCGATCCGCCGCAGCGGCAGCTTTTAGCGCACGATCAACCAATGGGCCACGACCTGCCCCGACGACGGCGATGGTATTGTCCTTGTTCGGACGATCGAGCAGGGCGTGGAATATTGCCTTTTCGTACTGACTGTATTTGACGGGATCGCGCTCAAAGACTTCGTAAGTCGAGCTTTCAAGGTTGTCCATGAGCGGCTGGAGAGGGGTTTGGAGGAGATCAGAGTAGCCGGCAGCGAATTCTTCGCAGGCGGACAATTGGGGCCTCACTTTGTGCAAATGGCGAAGATAGAGCAAAAAGGCCCCATCACCACCGGTGAAATCGGAATCATAGGGATCTTCTAGGATGACGAAGGGGTTCTTTTTGAAGAACTGGAACAGCAGACTTTGGATAGCCTTTGGTAAGACTGGGAATTCTTTTGGATTTGGCACAAACACCGAGGTGGAGAGGATTAGCATTGACACTGGCTCAGTGAACCAGCGGGAGACCACGTACGGTTTGGGGTTGTGCTTGGGCACTTGCAGTGCCACGGAGAGGTTTGGATGATATGCGCACAGGGTTCTAATGGTATTCCAGACTTCCCAGACGCTGAGGTAGTCTGAAGGAGGGACTGCGACACCAGTAGACTGGGACACGGAGTGCTCCTCGTTGAAGGGGAGATGAATGACGATTTGCAGGTAGGGGGAATTTGTCAACAGGGAGTTGACGGCCTGAGCGTATTGGGCGAGGTTTGTTCTTCTTTTAGGGCCTGATATGAGCACATAGGGCAGGCCGCAGAAGGATGCATAGTTGAGTTCATGTTGCAAGACCTGGAGGGACAAGTTTGCCACACGGGGGTTTTTGGAGTCGATTTCTACCCAGGGGGAGGCCAATGCGATTGTGTTTGAGATGTGCTCTCCCGGGTGGATCACGACGTCGTCTATATCGGGACTGGGGACTTGAGCGTGAGTGTTATTATTGGAATCGGATAGTGAAGGAGGAGGGGGAGGAGTTGTATTGGACAGAGTTGGGCTGTTTGCAGGAGAACAATTGGAGGTGTTGTCTGTTGTGAAGAATGATGCGGTGGAGGAGTGTTCCTCCAGCTCGCGAAATATGGACTGGATTCTTTTTCTGTACGATCTGGAGGTTATTCTTGCGGTGATCATGTCGTAGTCCTGGCTGAGGGCGGATTCGACGACCAATTGGTTTGAACAGCCCGAGGGGTCGGGGAGATTTAGACCCACGAACAAGGGGGGAGGTTTTGGATCACTGGTGGTACTCTTTGACATTGCGTGGAGCTTTAAAAAAAAAAAAGGCTGTTGTGATGAATGAAAAATATAGAAATCTTAATAAAACACCACCGGAGAGACGCCTTTCTGCGAGATAGAGAGATCCTAAACACCCACTCAAACACACACACACAAACACAAACACACAGAGAGAGAAAATGGTAACTACAAGAAAAAAAAAAAAAAAAAAAAAAAAAAAAAAAAAAAAAAAAAAAAAAAAAAAAAAAAAAAAAAAAAAAAAAAAAAAAAAAAAAAAAAAGGAAAAACAAATGGTAAGCTCAATTAGAAGGAGAGGACGATTTCATATAATCCTATGCATCATGTGCGTGCTCAAATGAAGATTGACGCAGCATGTTGTAATAATAATAATAGCTCGTTCACTATAGCGCTCACCCCTACATTCCGAGGGGGGATGAGTGGATGGCTGGGAATTCTTCCACGTTTCGACCTGGAGCATTAAACTAGCGCACCTTATTCAATTAAACTATTATATACATTTATTTTAAAAGTTTCCTCGATTACTCTTTCACCGGGACACCTTTCAGGGAGAGAGAGAGAGATCCTAAACACCCACCCAAACACCCACACACACATCCACACACACACAGAGAAATCGGTACTACAACAATAATAATAATAAAAAAGGAAAACAGTTCAAAAAGGTAAGCTCAATTGGAAGGAGAGGACGATTTCATATAATCCTATGTATCACGTGCGTGCTCAAATGAAGATTGACGCAGCATGCTGTAATAGTAATAATAGCTCGTTCACTATAGCGCTCACCCCTACATTCCGAGGGGGGATGGGTAGATGGGCTGGGAACTGTTCCACGTTTCGACCTGGAGCATTAAACTAGCGCACCTTATTCAATTAAACTATTATATACATTTATTTTAAAAGTTTCCTCGATTACTCTTTCACCGGGACACCTTTCAGAGAGAGAGAGAGAGATCCTAAACACCCACCCAAACACCCACACACACATCCACACACACACAGAGAAATCGGTACTACAACAATAATAATAAAAAAAAAGGAAAACAGTTCAAAAAGGTAAGCTCAATTGGAAGGAGAGGACGATTTCATATAATCCTATGTATCACGTGCGTGCTCAAATGAAGATTGACGCAGCATGCTGTAATAGTAATAATAGCTCGTTCACTATAGCGCTCACCCCTACATTCCGAGGAAAAAAAAAAAAAAAAAAACGAGGGGGATGAGTGGATGAGCTGGGAACTATTCCACGCTTCGACCTGGAGCATTAAACTAGCGCACCTTATTAAATTAACTATTATATACTTTATTTTAAAAGTTGCCGCGATTACTCTTTCACCGGGGACTCCTTTCTGTGAGAGAGAGAGAGAGATCCTAAACACCCACACACACACGCACACACACAGAGAGAGAGAGAGAAAACGGTACTACAAGAATAATAATAAGGAAAACAGTTCAAAAAGGTAAGCTCAATTGGAAGGAGAGGACGATTTCATATAATCCTATGTATCACGTGCGTGCTCAAATGAAGATTGATGCAGCATGCTGTAATAGTAATAATAGCTCGTTCACTGTAGCGCTCATCCCTACATTCCGAGGGGGGATGGGTAGATGGGCTGGGAACTGTTCCACGCTTCGACCTGGAGCATTAGACTAGCGCACCTTATTAAATTAAACTATTATATACTTTTATTTTAAAAGTTTCCTCGATTACTCTTTCACCGGGACACCTTTCAGAGAGAGAGAGAGAGAGAGAGAGAGAGAGAGAGAGAGAGAGAGAGAGAGAGAGAGAGAGAGGGAGATCCTAAACACCCACCCAAACACACTAACACCCACACCCACACACACACCTACACACACACCTACACACACACACACACACACACAGAGAAAACGGTACTACAAGAATAATAATAAAAAAAAGGAAAACAGGTGAAAAGGAACAGAAAGGTAAGCTCAATTGGAAGGAAAGGACGATTTCATATAATCCTATGCATCATGTGCGTGCTCAAATGAAGATTGACGCAGCATGCTGTAATAGTAATAATAGCTCGTTCACTATAGCGCTCACCCCTACATTCCGAGGGGGGGATGGGTGGGTGGGCCGGGAATTATTCCACGTTTCGACCTGGAGCATTAAGCCAGCGCACCTTAAATATATATATAAACAAAAAAAAATTAGCAATAGCGGTAACGAAAAGGGGAAAAATTCCTCGATCTCATCTCCCGTGAATTGTGTAGAAAAAGTTATATATATATAGAGAGAGCGTCGTTCCAAGACCCATGCTAATGCTGCTAATCCTGGCCCGCCGTTGGGTGGGATCACAAAACACGTATTCACAGATTCAACACACACACACACACACAACACAATTTCTTTTTTTTTTTTCCCTACTACACCAGATTTATTTTTCCCTCACTTTTTTTTGTGTTGGCTGCACACTCACTTTCCCACCTTCTCACCACCACCAGAAGATGGATAGACGACGAGACGGACCGAGATTACTCAGCTCATCGGAAAAGGCAAAGCTGCAGGAGTTCCAGGAGCACATCCATTACTCTCCAAGGTGGGCACGGCATTTGTGTTGTTGTTGTTGTTGCGACGGACCTGTTTTTTTTTAGCTAACTGGATGGTTGTAGATACTCCGACGACGAGAATGAATACAGACATGTAATGCTGCCCAAGAACATGCTCAAGGTGATCCCCAAAGACTACTTCAACCCGGAGACGGGCACCCTAAAGATACTGCTTGAGGAGGAATGGCGTGGGCTGGGCATCACCCAGTCCCTAGGATGGGTCCATTACGAAACGCATGGTGAGTTGCCAATTGGCTCCTGTTTTTTTTCACGGATTGTTTATTGACGCATCTTTTCTATTATCATTAGCCCCCGAGCCCCACATATTGCTATTCAAGTGAGTGACAGTCAAAGCCCTGTTGTTTTTTATTATTGCGTATTTATTCAATGCTAACCGTCCCAGACGTTCCAAACCAAAGGAATAGAGATCCATATCAATCAAAGAGATTTAGCTACGAGTAATGAAAGAAACAAACAAAAAACCAGAAAAAAAAAAAAAAAAAGGAAAAAAAAAACAGTCTAATTAATTATATGCGGATTCACCACCTCCTCTCTCAGAATGCAAGAATAAATTATAATTTTGATTCACGGTTAACCTGAAACGATTTATCGTCCTGCTCAATAACCTTGTTCTCCTCAACAAGCTTCTTTAAATGTAAATATATCCCCTTCTCTGCAAACCCACGAACGTTCGCCGCCAGATTGTCATACAGCTTGTCCACAATGTCTGACGTCGTCAGCAGGTCCTTCTCGTGCTTCACCAGCATGTCGAAGATCTGCTGTTCCCGTTTCAGCCGGTGATCCATGTAGCTCTGGATCCGCTCCACGCCGTCCTCAATCACCGGCCCATGTCCCGGATACATCCTCGTGAGTCCGTCAATGCCCTTCATTCGTTGCAGAGACCGCATGTACACGCCCAGATCATTGAACACGGTGCTGCCCTCTCCGAGAACGTTATCGGCCGAGAACAGACTCTTCTCCTCCGCCAGCCAGAACACCAGGTGGTCGTCGGCGTGTCCTGGGGTATGGTACCCCACCAACGTCGCGTCCTCGTTCTCCGTCTTGATCACGGCCCCGTCCTTGAGCTCAATTGCCTGGTAATCAAAGCTATCTCTGAAATCAGGGTACTTGTGGATTCGCGGTGCCTGCTGCTGCGGCGCACACACAACCGACATAATTTCGTTGATCCCCCCCACGTGATCCGGGTGCCAATGAGAGACCAAGATATCTGAAATTTCGATATCCATATCCTTCAGGTAGCCAGCCAGCAGCTGGTGGTACTCGGGTTTCCCATCCCCGGTGTCCAGCAGTATTCTTCGACGCCCCGATCCGATGATGTATGTGTTTGTTCCCTGGAGCGTGAACTTGCCTGGGTTACAGCCCAGGATCCTCGTCACAAGGGGTGACAGCTTTGTGATGTTAGGCAGAGGTTGTGACATGCTGCAATAAAAAAAAGTTCGTTTGCTATGGAAAAGCGAAAAGAAAAAAAAAAAAAAAATGAGAGTCTCACACTGCCCTTCACCGCAGATTTATAATCCTCCCTCCCCCCCCCCTTCAACATGCCGAGGTTAACACGGACTTGTTTCGGTCCCATCGGCCTCCGGTATCAAGCCTCACGTGCGGCTTTCACATTCACCAGCAACTACTACTACTGGTATCGATCATGCTCATCAGGCGAAAACATGACTCTACGTGTGCCTCCGGCGGCTTCTTTTTTCTCCGAAAAGAAGCAAAAAAGGTAGCTCTGCATGGAGAGTGCTTTTGCTTCTTTTCTAGAAAAGAAGGCCGCCCGCAGGGCAATACACCGACCCCGTGTAGCCTCCGGCGGCTTCTTTTTTCTCCGAAAAGAAGCAAAAAAGGTAGCTCTGCGAGGCATCAGTGCTTTTGCTTCTTTTCTAGAAAAGAAGGCCGCCCGCAGGGCAATACACCGACCCTGTGGAGGCAATTGCAGTGCTTTTGCTTTTCGTGAGACCTCGGGTTCAACGCACCAGCGATCAATGGGTGGAGAAAAACAGGGCCCTGCAGAAACGTGCGGCTCGGATTACTGTTAGCTATCACCACAGCTAGTTAGCTAGTAGTCACATACCAGTAGTACTACCTCGGAAGTCGACAGACTACGCAGGTGCGGTCAACATCGCTTCACGTGGTTGGCTGGTGTAGCAGTGGTGGAGGTGAGGCCAGTTCACGTGGTTTGGTGAGATTATAAGATGTAGATTATATAGATTATATTATATTTATATTGATTTTTATCTGCGCCGCACATCCAGGGTAAGGGTGTATATAACGCCGCACGGTGTGCGGACACAACTAATCAGTGGGAGCAGCGGGAGTGTTTGTTTTAAAGTTGCTGCAGATAAGAGAGGGTTGCATAGCAGCTGTATCAACACCGAAATAAAGACTGCGCAGTTCGTGGTAAACAAATGAGCAGTGAAGACATAATACGAGAGGCGGACGATGCCGAGCGTCTGGAGGGCCAGACGCGAGAACAAGATAACGAGGAGACGCCATTGATCACGAGACGACGTGAGGAAGACGGTGAGGCGGACGACAGGTCGGACTACATCCGCTATTACGGACCGATTTCAGTCCGTTTGGTGCGGTTTGTGCTGTATTTCTTGCTGGTGCTGTGTGTGGCGTGGACTGTGGTGCTGATTGTGAACATCTTCACGTCCATAAAGCCGTTGATCCAGCCCGGGTCCGGGTTTCTGGAGCTGGATCTGACCCTGCTGTCGTTGGCCCGAATCGCCATCGCACTCAAGTTCTTCGCCTCAGCCACGGTCTCAGACCTCTTTCTGAGCTATGCAGCGTCCATTTTGCTGGCCTTCAACATCATTCTGGTCGCTGCAGTGCCACATCTGCGTCATCTGCACGCCACCTCCGTCAGCGGCCTGGTCACGCTGCTGGGCGCATTTGTCGTGTTTGTGGTGTGCTCGCTGTGCATTTCCCTCGTCCTGCGATTGTACGATCGGGCCAGAGACGAAGAAGAGGCCATTGTGAACCCCGAGGGCTCCAGCTGTAGCAGTGGTGGCAGCAACAGCGGACGCAAAAACAAGAAGTCGTTGTTCAAGCGGTTGCTGGTCAGCTCAATGTCGTTTTCGGGCTGTCTCGTAGTGACCACATTGACCCTGCTGCTGACCATCTTCCTGCTGCTCAACTCATTCCAATATCCGTCTGCACCGGGCGATTTGGTCAGCGTGGGCAATGGCCGGTTCAACGTGCACATCACTTGCACAGATCCAAAGCCCAATGTTCCGGACAATTCCAAGAACCTGACGCTACTCTTGGAGACGGACACAGAGACGCCCAGTGCGGAGTTTGCCGGGTGGATGCTTGGAATCGCCAACGAGAACCCCAACGTGAACCGAATGTGTTTCTGGGACAGACCAGGCCTCGGCTGGTCCGACTCAGCGCCCTCTCCACAGTCCATTTCCACCACATTGAACCTGTTGCGGGAGGGCCTGGAGAAGGAAGGCGTAGACTACGACAACTCGACGTTTATGCTCCTGGGCTTTGGAAACGGCGGACTCTACTCGCGGTCGTTCGCCGCAAGCGTTCCCGGGCGACTTCACGGCCTGGTCCTGGTCGACACGCCCCACGAGGACTGGTTTCTGGACAGACTGACACCGTTGAAGGGCATGGCAGACTTCTTCAAGGGAATGATCTCCCCCCTGAGCCGAGGCGGGTACTACAAGTCCAAGCTGCAGCAGCATCTGGCTCGCGGTCTCATGCGGCGCGAAGTCAAGACCGCCAACGCAATGCTGAGCCCAGAGACTCCGCTGACGATTGTTTCGTCGGCGGATTCCATTGCCCAGGACGACCAGTGGTCCGAGGGCCAGCGGCTGCTCACCAAGCTGTCCAACAACACGATCTCATGGTTGGTGCTGGACGGTCCCCACGAGATCTGGCGGAATGTGGACTCAATGGCCCGGCTGCAATCGCTGCTGCTGTCGCTGATATCGCTGGATTAGGTTAGTGCCTCCGGCCGTCCGGCGGCTTCTTTTTTCTCCGAAAAGAAGCAAAAAAGGTAGCTCTGCGAGGCACCAGTGCTTTTGCTTCTTTTCTAGAAAAGAAGGCCGCCCGCAGGGCAATACACCGACCCTGTGTAGCCTCCGGCGGCTTCTTTTTTCTCCGAAAAGAAGCAAAAAAGGTAGCTCTGCGAGGCATCAGTGCTTTTGCTTCTTTTCTAGAAAAGAAGGCCGCCCGCAGGGCAATACACCGACCCTGTGTAGCCTCCGGCGGCTTCTTTTTTCTCCGAAAAGAAGCAAAAAAGGTAGCTCTGCGAGGCATCAGTGCTTTTGCTTCTTTTCTAGAAAAGAAGGCCGCCCGCAGGGCAATACACCGACCCCGTGTAGCGTCAGGGCACTCACCCGATGTTAGTGCGGTGTAGCGAGAGAGAGAAGTATTTAGGGAAGATAGGAAGATGTAATGTAATCATAATTCATATCGTCAATGTATATACATAGGAGGGGGAGGAGATTAGTCGCTATTGGCGTCGTCGGAAGATTGGTGCAGCTGTAGATGGGAGAGATCGGGGACTTCGATGTCAGCCTCGAGGTCGCAGATGGCCCTGCAGTTGGGACAGAGGAAATGCGGGTAGGGTTTGATGATTAGGGGCCTTATACATTTATAATGCCATGCATGGGAACAGGGAGCAATAAATAGAGCCTGCAGCGGGGACACGGGCAGGAGACAGATGGCGCACTCCTGGTTGTCGCAATTTGACTGGGAGCTTTTTGCGGCAAAGAGGTCGCGGAGGTTCGACAGAGCGGTGACGTTGAAGTTGTTGGCCCGTTTGTGCCAGCTCTTGTTGATCTCCAGTCGGACCTTGATGCACTTGTAGATCTCCTCCGACCCGCCGCGGAAGTCCATGCCGAGCTGGAGCACGTCGCCGTCGGCGATCTGGTAGGGCTCTGACTCGTGGCAGGCGGGGGCCAGACGGGTGGAGTTGAGGAAGGTGCCGGAGGACGACTTGACGTCCTTGATGAACCACTTTCCGGCCGAGTCCACGATGAACTCTGCGTGGGATCGGGAGACCACCTTTGACTTGAACACGATCGGGGTGACCTCGTCTCCGGCGGACTCGTCCTTCTTGTCTGTGTAGCGGCCAATTCTGATCACGGAGCCGTCCTTGGCCTTGCGCTCGACCGCTCCGATGTAGAGGGCGGGCATGGTGGACGAGTGGTCGACGTAGGGGGTGAGACGGATGGAGAAGGGATACTCAGAGTCTGAGGGCGAGGGCTCGCGGTCCTGGACGTTAATCTGGCTGGTTTCGGTGGACGCTGTGGAGGACATGGGATGGGGATGAGGAGGAGGAGGAGGAGGAGGGGGGGAGGAGCTGGCCTCACCCATGATGCCGGAGGGTGGAGGAGCGTCCACCAACGTAGCATAGTTGTTGTTGTTATTGTTATTGCTGTTGTTTGTGTGGGAGTTAGAGTCACTGACCCGTCTAAGGGAGGAGGAGGGGACGCGAGTGGCACCCTCGATGACGGTGTGGTCGATGGTGGAGTTTTCTATCTCTGACATGGTTCCTGCTGGCGCTCTGGACAGTCTTTTCCAAAACGGTCGCAGCCCGTCTCTCTTGAAGATGAGGTCTCTGTACGATCGGGAGACGCGTAGCCGATGCTTGTTTGTGGTGGTGGTGGCGGGAGGGGGGGAAGGGGGTGCGGTTGGAAACGCAGGAGTAAATTCCTGTAGCAGTGGCTGGTTGTGTTGTGGTGGTGGTGGTGGTGAAGGAGGTAGTGGGAAGTCGTGGGACTCCGGGGGCCCGTTGCAGTCGGAGCTGGTGATGTTATCTGAGGAGTCGCTGGTGTTGTGCTGAAAAATTCTCAGGGAGTGCGGCGTGGAGGAGAATCTGCGGAGGCTCTTTCCCAGCGACGCCGAGGATGAGGACGGAGTGGTTTCCATGGGTCCGGAGAGTCGGTTCTAGTGCTAGCTGAGATGGTTGTGGGTGGTGGCTGGTGGTGAGAGGCAAAAAAAAATATGTATATATGATTGAATAGAATAGGAAAAAAAAAAAAAAAAAAAAAAAAGAAGGCAGTAGAATCGGGGCGTTTATGCGTTCCAGAAAGTTCACAGACTGATCATGCCAGTTTGTGGTGGTGGTGGTTAGTTTGAGAGTGTGAAATAAAAAAGACAGCAGGTGAAGCTACGCTGGGGTCGTTTCTGGAGTATTTTATTTCGTATTTCGTATATATATATATAAGCTTTTTTTTTTTTTGTGTGTCGCGGCGGTTACTTGTTTGAGAAAACAAAAGCACCACCACCACCACTTCTACTGCTGCTGCTGCTACTACTACTACCACATCACAAAGAACCAAAAAAGAAAAAAAAAGAAAAAAAAAAATGGGTGATGCATTCTAGGCGTGTAGATCCTGTAGATTAGTATGCACGCTGCTGCTGCTGCTGACACCTTCCCTTTCCATCAGCAGTCGATACAAAGGAAGGGTGAGGAAGTCCTGGAAGGTCTCCGTTTCGAGCTCCGCGATCCAGTACCGACTGACCTCACACAGAGCACTCTGCTGTTGTTCGCTGCTGGCTGTGGTGGTGGTGCATTTTTCCGCTTTCAGACGCTCACATTCCGCCCGAATGCCCTCCACAACAAGCTCCTTTGTGACCCGACGCCCACTACCACTACCACCAAGCTCAACGTTGTGTAGCACCCATTGGTACACCTGAGACCTGGAGACCTCGGCGGTTGCCGCATCCTCCATCAGATGGTGGATAGGCACACACCCGCTGCCGCACAACCACGCCTGCATGTAACAAAGACCGATGTAGATGTTCGTCTGGAGCCCTTGTTCCGTCACCCTGCCTCCGGGTATTCTGGTATCGATCAATCGTCCTGGGTCGTCCAAATCCGGGCCCTCTCTCGTCGATCCGGATCTATCCGCCGGGCTATTGTCAGCTGCCTCTATCTGATTCCGTCTCCCCTGGAGATGTTCGTCAAACACTTCAAATGCAATCTTTGCCAACGCTGGGTGCGCTACCCACGTCCCGTCGTGTCCCGCCCGCACCTCTCGTAGCTTGTCCTGGCGCACCTTCTCCATAGCTGCCTCGTTGGCCCTGCTGTCGCCCTTGATCGGGATCTGGGCTGCCATCCCGCCCATCGCATGGACCCTGCGGCGATGGCACACCTGCACCAACCGCTCCACGTACGCCCTCATGAAGTCCACCGTCATTGTCACATCCGCCCGATCGGGCAGAATGTGCTCTGGGTCCCGCATAAACGTCTTGACGGCCGAGAAAATGTAATCCCAGCGGCCGCAGTTCAGGCCTGCGCAATGCTCCCGTAGCTGATAGATAATGCCTTCCATATCGTACGCCCCTCCCAGTGTCTCGATCAGAACCGTGGCCCGAATTGTGCCCCGCTGAAGCCCCAGCTCGTCCTGCGCTTCCACGAAGACGTCGTTCCACAGCTTCGCCTCCTGGTGGCTCTCCAGCTTGGGCACGTAGAAATATGGCCCCCATTTCCGTCTCTCCACAAGCTCCTTTGCATTGTGGTAGAAATACACGCCAAAATCAAATATAGATGCACTCATATTCTCCCCATCCACCTTCACGTGGCACTCCTCCATGTGCCATCCCCGTGGTCGCACCAGAATCACTGGCGTCTGACCCGAGACCTTGTACTCCTTTGCACCGACCGTGAAGTCGACCTGGTTGCGGACAGCGTCAAAGAGATGCACCTGCCCCCACACCACGTTGCTCCAGCTCGGGGACAGCGAGTCCTCAAAGTCGCTCATATACGTACACACCCCCGAGTTCAGCGCATTGACTATCATCTTGCGTTCAGGAGGACCCGTGATCTCCACCCGACGGTCCTCCAGCCCAGGGGCGATTTCGGCTCCAGTCCAATCCGGCGTGTCGCTCCAGTCGATATCGTTGGTGAATTGCGCCTTTCCCGACGCCACCAGCCGCCGTCTCTCTCCCCTCGCCGCCAGCAGCTCCTTTCTCCTTCGATTGTATTTGCGCTGCAACCCAGCCACAAACGCCAGAGCTCCCCTCGTCAACACCGTCTTGGGGCTGCTCCCGGATGGATACGGGCTCTCCTCGTGAACAACACTCCCCCCAAAAATCTCAATTCCCTCTAGGCTCATTCTTGGATCCGTGTCTTTTATATATATATATATAGCAATCTCACGCCTACAGCAAAAAAAAAAACAACAAAAACAACAGCCGAACTGGAGATGGGCCAAACAAAAACAGCAACCATAAACTCCCCCTTTTATATATCTCTTAAACCTTCATTGATTACGGCGTGCGGCTGTGCGTCGGATCAATGGAAGAGGCGGCCCTGTTTCGGAGAGCCAAGTTTTTACTCAGGTCCCTGAAGCCAGCAAAAGCACTGGGCCTCGCAGAGCTACCTTTTTTGCTTCTTTTCGGAGAAAAAAGAAGCCGCCGGAGGCTACACGGGGTCGGTGCATTGCCCAAGAAGCTGCCGAAGGCTACACTGGGTCGGTGTATTGCCCTGCGGGCGGCCTTCTTTTCTAGAAAAGAAGCAAAAGCACTGGAATTGCCTCGCAGAGCTACCTTTTTTGCTTCTTTTCGGAGAAAAAAGAAGCCGCCGGAGGCTACACAGGGTCGGTGTATTGCCCAAGTAGCCTCCGGAGGCTACGCGGGGTCGGTGTATTGCCCTGCGGGCGGCCTTCTTTTCTAGAAAAGAAGCAAAAGCACTGGAATTGCCTCGCAGAGCTACCTTTTTTGCTTCTTTTCGGAGAAAAAAGAAGCCGCCGGACGGCCGGAGGCACATTGAGGCCTCCCAGAACTACGTTTTCGCTGCAGAAAAAGCCCTGGGGACGCAGCTCTACCTTTCGGAGAAATTTCGGCCCCTGCATGTGCGGCAGCATTTTATTATATCCTCCTCTGCAGCTCACTGTGTCGGCCAATTGGCTAGATATCCGAGCTGCGCTTGCTGGTTGATTCATGCGTGCCGCTTCCTGGGTGGAAGTAGACAAAAGACACGCTCAATAGCCTAAGCCTGGGCAACGGCCAAAGCCTGGAGGGTCGACACAGAAAAGCATGCAAGGTACCCATAACTGCCGTCGGAATTGTGCGCACTGCGTGCTTAGGTTTGGGCAGTTGAAACCTACATGTATTGGACGGTTATGATCCGTCATGCAAACGTCACCGAGCCGCCTGGTACAACTTTGCAATATACATTCTCTTTGTTTGAAATCATCAATTATATGACTGTACGGATGAAAAAAAATACTGGACAAGCCTTTCACCGAACTGGAACATCTGAGTTTACATATGCATATAATACACACGAACCCAGACTCTTAACGGTGTACCTACAGTAAAAGCTACAGCAATGTGGCCATATTGTAATCTTAAAAAATTGCATTTCGGCCACAGCCTAAATAGCACGAATAGCCTTTAACTAGAAACGGTTGGCAGGCCGCAGTCGAAGCGGCGTTCTTGAGTCAATGTAACAACCAAGATATTTTTACTTTAATCTTTTTTGGACGACTGTTTTGTTTTATATGATGCGTTTATATTTTTTCCCAGGCAACGTGAAAGTTACCTAATAGAGAGCGCTTATATTTTGCCCATTAAATTTAGTACACAAGCCTCGGTTTCAGTTGGTGATGGTTATATATATTAGGCACGACTCAAGCTACGAAGGACTACCAAAAAAAAAATTAAAATAAAATAAAAAAAATAAGAATCCAAAAGGAAAATGAACAACCATACTCTCTTCTCCGAGCGATCCCAGTTGCGAACAAATTTGGACCAATTGAGGAAATATGAGGATGTCAAGAACTACTACATCCGAGAACTTGTCAGACAGGATCCAAACGGCCCATTTTATGATAAAAACATCTGTATCATCAAGAAAAACATCCGACAGGCGAACTTGTTCATCTCCAGCTATCGGGTCATAATCCGTGACCTATCGAACCGGCGGTATTAATTGAGTCTGTATATACCTAATAATAAAAAAATCATTTTTTTTTTCTTCATGTGCAGTGCCAATTTTGGCGTATGCATACCAAAGTGTGCTCCAAAGTTTGGAACAGATATACTAGCTATATAAGTACGTGGCTTCAATGCATAACAATGCACGATGAAAGTACCCTCTTGAGCCTCGATTGTCTGGGTGGTGCAGTGCGATGTAGTAGACTGGCTCGACAAACCTTTTTATACAGCTCATTGGAAAAACGATAGACGCTAGAAATAACATCCGACTGCAACCCAACAGCTTCATTGAGGCTGAAAAAACAACCATTACAAAACTGTCACTGCTGAAACTTATCAGCTGTCAACGGATATGAATATATATGGAGGACCCGGTCCATTCTCATAGCTGCGGTGTCCCGCGTAAAACCAGGTCCACATTTTCCACTCGTATAAATTTCCAAAAAAAAAAAAACTGAAATTTCCCTTTATCCGTCGTAACCATAATTGGTAAGTTTCATTTTTATTATTGCCCGATGTTATACATATACACGCGTTGAATGATGATAACGAGCCGTAATGGCTCCACATATAAACCCAGCTCGTCGAAATTATATATTTAACATGAGAAGAAGTTTATTCTGATTCCCGATGTATATGTATATGATCAGGGGATTGATCGTTGTATTTACACATGATTCTAACTATATATCTACAGTTCATGATTTAGCTGCACCAGCCTGTATCCTAATTAGTATAATGAATAACAACCCCGTGCTTTTTTTTTTTAACTTACCTTGAAATGAATAATGTCGCCGTCTTCGACCACGTAGTCCTTGCCCTTTTGCAATATCTTGCCATTACTTTTCATTGCCGATTCATCGCCGTCGAATTCCAAGACATCGTTAAACTTATACACCTGAGCCTGAACAAATGTCTTTTGGAGGTCATTGTGGATCACGCCAGCGGCCTCTGGCGCCTTGACTCCGTCTCTGATCGTCCATTCTCGGACTTCCTTTGGTCCACACGTGAAAAAGCTGATCAAACGTAGACACTTTCTGAGTTCTGTAATTGCGTCGGGTAATGCGCTCTGGGTTTCCAATAGTTCAAGCTCTTCCCTCTTCTCGGCCTCATCATCAAAAACCGCTAGTCTTTCTTCAAGGCTGACGCTCAATGGGAGCACCGTGTCACCTGGTGAGTTTTCTTGAACCCATTTTCTAACCGCACTTAGTCGCTCGTTTTCTGTTCCTGCAATGTAATCATCCTCACTGACGTTTACCAAATACACACTAGGTTTGGCCGTCAGCAGTTTCATCGAATTGATAACGTCAACTTCTCTGTTGTTCCATTGGCCGTTGATTACCCGTTTGTTGCTTTCCAGATGGTCCAAAACCTTTTTGGTAATTTCGTACTCCTCCTTCAACTCCTTCGCCTTATTGGGCGGGCACTTCTTCATGTGTCTCTCCGCTAATTCCAAACTTTTGGTTGCAAATTCCATATCTTTCAGGAGTAGCTCGTCGAAGATGATTTGTAAATCCCTTACAGGGTCTACATTTCCCTCAATATGAATAATTTCCGGGTCATCAAACGCTCTTACTACCTGGAAGAGCCCGTCAACGGCCCTAATATGACTCAAAAATGAATTCCCTAAGCCTTCACCTTTTGATGCGCCTTTAGTCAGTCCAGCAATGTCGAACACAGTCAAAGTTGCTGGAACTTTTGCTTGAGAGGGTTTGTATACTTGGCATAACTTGTCAAATCGCTCGGACGGGACGATTACTTTTGCTTCCTCGGGGTCAATGGTAGCGAATGGGTAATTCGCCGGCTGAAGATGTTAGACGGTGATTCCAACATGTAAAATACTGTGGTTATAATCAATCCCACTTACGTTCCCAAGATCAGAGTTTGTCAAAGCCTGAAAAAATGTCGACTTTCCCACCTAAAAAAGAAAAAAAAAAAAGATTAGAAAGAGATACGTAACCCGCATGCAATTTCCATACATTAGCTAACCCTACAATCCCTCCCTAGAAGTATCGTTAGAATTTGGCACTGCCGAATCTTCCTAGAAGCCTACCTTGAGGTTGTTACTCGGCCTGCCCAATAGCTTTGGCTCTTCAACAGCACCTTTGTTGCCGCTTTTTTTCTTTTTGGGTCCTAAAACGGCAAGACCAGATGAAAATAATCTCTTATGACATGTATTTACCAATCCTGGACGAATATTCTGCCTAATCAGCATATTTATAGAAGTGAAATATTTAATGCGTCCGCTCCCAACGGCTTATTTTTTGAATGCATAAGTCAACTTAGAAGCTTCCGGTTCGAGAACTTCAGCGGATTGCAACGTCTTGACAGTCTTATTGATCACAGTTTCTTCGTCAATGCTGGAAACGTCGTCAATAAATGTGACCGTGTCCAACCAAGCTCTCGCATCTTCCGCATTGTAGTCCAGATGAGTTGTGATATGTGTAACAGCTTCATCTTGGTGGGCCCTGAAATACTCAATACCCTCATTGACTGCTTTATAAAATGCCTCGAGGCTCTGGACACCCTCAGTATCGCCGATCAAGTCGGTCGACGCGGTGATGACCCAGGATGGCCACGGAGTGTAGATATGGCCAATTTGCTTCAATTCGCCATTATCATAGTACTTCTTGGTGGTGAAAACTTCCCACATGAAGGCATCAGTCGGCTGCATTTCACCGGCATGGTTTACCCCATCTCTCAAGTTTTTGAAATTATCCTGAATTTCGAATTCAAAATCGCTTGGCCAGTTCTTCTGTTGGGCCAGAACAAATGGCATAACAAATGAGCCACTAAAAACACCGTCAGTACAAATAAAAATACCAGTTGACATATAGCCCACCTTCCAATTCTGCTGATGCCGATCTTCTTTCCCTTGATATCGTCAACGGAGTTGATGTCGGTTCGCTTGGCTCCAGTACTAATTGCCCAGCCTACACAGTCTTAGTTACGTGCTCCTCCGTTCGAATTGGCTCAGAATACTTACAGAGTGGAGATTTGACATAGGTTCCCACAATCTTGTACCAGTCAGAGCCCTTTCCGATACCGGAAACGAACGCCTCGGTGAGACCAATTGCTACATTGATGCTGTGTTCCTTCAACGACTGAACCATGTGACCGGTTCCAGATGGAAATGGTACAAATTCAATTTGAACTCCATGTTTTTCATAATAGCCTTGTTCCTTGGCGAAGAACAATGGCGTGGAGAAATGTTCTGGTACATATCCTACTTTAAGCAAAGTCATTTTGGTGAGAACTGTTAATTCAATTGGTCCCAGTGTGAAATAGTAATGGTTGGGATTCGGAACTGCGGGGCTCGACCGGTGAACGGTGTTAAAAGCTTGTAAAGCGGCAGTCGAGTAAATAATACTCTATTTTTCAATTCTATGCCTCTCGAAATGAATTGTAACGCTCTCCGGACTCATAGCCATATCTGTTTTCAATTCAGGAGTTTCGCAGTTCACTGTTCCACGTGGTAGGGATAAGTTTCGGAACTGCGGAGCTCGACCCGCGAACGGTCTTAAAGCTTGTAAAGCGGCAGTCGAGTAAATAATAGTCTATTTTTCAATTCTACGCCTCTCGAAATGAATTGTAACGCTCTCCGGACTCATAGCCATATCTGTTTTCAATTCAGGAGTTTCGCAGTTCACTTTTCCACGTGGTAGGAATAAGTTCCGGAACTGCGGAGCTCGACCGGCGAACGGTCTTAAAGCTTGTAAAGCGGCAGTCGAGTAAATAATAGTCTATTTTTCAATTCTACGCCTCTCGAAATGAATTGTAACGCTCTCCGGACTCATAGCCATATCTGTTTTCAATTCAGGAGTTTCGCAGTTCACTTTCCCAGGTGGTAGGAATAGGTTCCGGAACTGCGGAGCTCGAACGGCGAACGATCTAGTAAAAAAAAAAAACAGTAATCTCGTAAATAATAGTCTATATTTCAATTCTATGCATCTCGGAGTGAATTATAATGCTCACCAAGCCCATAACTATGTTTATAATACACCAGTTTCAATTCAGGGTTTTTCCCGTCTTCGTTAACAGTGAGGGCAGACCTCCCACTGAACATGATAGAAATTGGGCAGTCATAGATCTTAGATAATGCCAGTATTTCCATATCACCACCCCACATGGCAGTTGTTTCGAGTTCCTTGCAATAGGGTTCTATTTCCTTCATTGTCAGCGTCTCCTCATCGAATAGAAACGGGCTATAAGTATTTGGATCTTCTCGAATATGACTCGCTGCTTGCGTTCGCAATTCTTGAACAGTTTTATCAATTCCATGTCGTTGCTTCAATTGGTCGGCAATAGATGCAAATAAACAATGTCCATCAGGTACTATATCATATTGTATCAGGTTCTGTCGATTACAGAGTAGCTCCAGATTCTCCAATTCAATTTTCCGATAATCAGTTTGTCCAGATGCCTCGTTGGCCGCCTCCTCCATCATCTTCTTCCTTTCTTCTTCTCTCTTTGCCAGTTTTTCTTTTCGTCGATTTCGTTTGGGTCCATTGGCTTGTTTGGGCACCTCAACAGGCTTTTCTACCGGTTTGTCCTTCTCTTCTAGTGCCAACTCGGCGAGCAAGTCCTCCGGATTCAACTCGTCGTCACTTTCTTCGTCAGCAGGCTCGTTATTGCCATTTGGTCCGTCTAGCGAATCCGGTGAAACCATCTACAAATGTACGATTAATAAATGATCTTCCCCTTGCAAATGGGAAAAAAAACCCCGAACCAACTCACTTTTAATTCCTCAGAATGTCTCTTCTTTAATTCTGCTTCCATGGCCTCAATTTGTTTATTAATCTCCTTCTTCTTTTTCTTCTCACCTTTGGTAGCCTGCTTTTTCATCCCCGTTGTCGTGGCAGTTAGGTCACGCACCTCTTTTCGATGGCGGGCCACCATTTCCTCTCGGGTCTCTTTATTAATATCGCTACACATCTTGTACCAGACCTTTTTTTTTTTTTTTTTTTTCTGTCCTGTTTGATGAGAATTTATACGATATTTCTCTCAGGCCCTACTAGAATTGAAGCCAGGCATCGTCCTCCGTTCTACGCGCAAGTGGTCCGCGCTAGTTCGAGATTTGGAAAATTTCACTCCAATTACATTTCGCCGAGAGCTGCCAGCGTACGAATAAAAGCAACATGCTCAGAGCAAACGGGCTTGCCAGTAAATTGGTAAGAGCTAGTCGTCAAAATGCCAGACTACCGACTATTCTTGTCCGTCAAAAGTCTGATGGACAGGCGGTACCAAATATGACGGACGGAGGACGACCACTGTACAAGTCACAACTAAGAGATCAAAATATCGATACTGCATTGTCGGAAGAGGACCTAGCCAAGGCTTCAAAAGTTTTCGCGGAAAATTTTCGACCAGAAAGAGCTCCTCAATTCGTTTCCGACAGTTGTTTGAACTTTTTCAGACAAGTTCATCTAGCTGCTCTCAAGAATGATAAACCAAAGAACGTATTGAGTTCGAAGGAAATATTCAACAAGTACATAGAAGGCGGAGTCGCTATTGGCTGGATGTGTAGCTACGTTATTATGGAGGATGTTTTGGCTGGAGAGTCTCAGCAGGGGTTGGAAAGTTGGGTCAAGTTTTTAGAAACCCTGGGGAATACTGAGAGAGCGGCAGCTAATGTGAACAAGGAAGCTGCTTTATCCGCACTCGTGGCTTATGTTTCCAACTGTGCTGATGAAGGTATTGAAGTTGATCCAACTGTAGCTCTGCGACTGGTTCCATTGAAGCGGCTTCCCATGGACAATCAGGTTATGGCCCTGAACGGTATTAGGTCACTCCCTCAAGACAAGTTGAATCGTGTGATTGAAGGCATTCGAAAGATTAGAATCTCTGGGTTGGATTTTAATAGCGTGGACTTTTTGAAGTCTATCCCAACAGACGCTCCGAAGGAGATTGAGGATAAATATACAGAAGCTCTGGCAAAGTCCAAGGAATCGGGAGTTCCATTCTCCGAAACCACTTATTCAAGATTTATCAGTTGCTTCGCTGAGGCGACTAAGGTCCAAAAGGCATTTGAGATTTGGAATGAAATGCTTGCAAACAAGGTTACTCCAACCATCATCTGCTGGAACAGTTTGTTAAAAGCAGGTTCTCTACATCGTGACGACAAAGTTGCGATTGTTGAGCAAATCTGGGCTGAAATGGAAAAATCTGGCGTTGCGCCAAATGCAGAGAGTTATAGCACCTTGATTGATCTCTATTTCAAGTCTCATAACCCAGACAGGGCCATAGATTTGTTTGAACAAATCCAGTCCGGCACGATCCCGGGAATCCCTGTTTCTTACAAAATTTTCAACGTGGTCGTCAACGGGTTGTTGAAATTGGGTCATATTGAAGAAGCGGAGGCATTATTAAAGGAGGGAAAGGAATCAGGATTAACTTTGGGTGTCATGACTTACAACACTTTCCTTAGAACTTATATCGATAGAAAGGACTTTACCAAGGCGCAAGCCCTTATTGAAAATATGGTGGAAATGGGAGTGGAACCAGATATCTCCACTTATACTAATGTCATTGATGCCACATTCAAACTGGCTAGACAATACCGATATGTTCCAGATGAGCTTATTGAGAATTTGCTTACCGAAATGTCCAGCAAGGGAATTAAAGCAAACACTGTTGCAATGACCAGTATCATCAGCGGCCTGATCAAATCGGCAAATGACATTGAAGCTGCCAGAACAGTGTTCAATAAGTTACTGCAGAAACGCTTAGCCCCAAATGCACGAACATTTTCCACTATTATCGACGGTGAACTAACGATTGGTAACATGGATCAAGCATTATACTACTTCAACATCATGGAGAGATACAATTTACGAAAGACGACTTCCATCTATAATCAGCTCATCAACTGGTTCATGCGTAAAGATCAAACCGACCGCGCATTCAAAATTTTCCAAGAATTGGTTCAGGACCGTAATACTGGGCCAAACAAGTTTAGTTTCTATTTTATTCTCAAAGGATGTGAACATCGCAACAATGTTAAGCTGGCCCAACCTGTTGTTGACGTCTTGGCTCAACAACCAAGCGGGTTTGACTTGGGTGACTTTTTGCCCGAGTTGCTCAAGAAATTGAATACCTCAGGTGTCAAGGTCCCTGCAAAGTTGCTCGAGAAGTGCGATGCCGCGATTGTACACAACCGTGAAAAAAGTAACGACAAACGAAGAAGGAGAAACTGGAACAAATGGTGATGAAAGGAAGGAGATAAAACATGTGTAAATAAAGATATATAAGTTTTACAGTTTTGTATATATGCGATAGGCAAAAAAAAAATCACACCCAGGATTGTTCCCGCATTGGGATGTGTGGGTCTGCGGATATACTGTTGCGGATGTCGGTAAGAGCGGACCTTTTGTTATTCCGGAAACCGGACGTGAACTGTCAACAATACTGTTATAAAGACGGACGAATACCCGTGTTAAAAGCAAGCAACAAAAATGACGCTATCACAGGGCTACCATATCGAGGATGTTCTTGAAAACTTGAGCAGTTCTCAGAAGATAGACTTGTTGTCAGGTGAGTTATTATTGCAGTAACAGATATCAGTATTATCTCTAATATTTGTTTCTTCAAGGTTCCGACTTCTGGCACACCACTCCCGTACCTGGAGTCCCTAAGATACGCATGAGTGATGGCCCCAATGGGGTTCGCGGGACCAAGTTCTTTAATAGCGTCCCGTCGGCCTGTTTCCCATGTGGTACGGCTTTGGGCTCGACAATGGATAAGCAGCTAATGTACGAAGCTGGGGAGCTCATGGCTAAGGAGGCAAAAGCCAAAGGAGCCCATGTGGTGCTTGGGCCAACGGTGAACATGCAACGATCGCCTCTTGGAGGTAGGGGATTTGAATCCTACTCTGAAGATCCTGTGCTCAGTGGGGCTCTTGCCTCCAGTGTAATCCTGGGGATGCAGACTAACGGGATACAGGCAACTCTTAAGCATTTCGTTGGAAATGATCAAGAGCACGAACGTCTCGCGGTAGACGCACAGATTCCGCAGAGAGCGCTGAGAGAAATATATCTCAAGCCTTTTCAAATCGCCGTGAGGGATTCTCACCCTAGCATGATAATGAGTTGTTACAACAAAGTCAATGGGCTTCATGTGGCTGATTCGGAGAGACTGCTTAAGGGGATCTTGAGAGACGAATGGAAATGGAATGGTATGGTGACTTCTGACTGGTTTGGCACGTATTCTACGAGCTCGGGCGTTCGAGCTGGTGTTGACTTGGAAATGCCCGGTCCCGCAATTTGGAGAGGCTACCATCTTAAAAGTGCGTTGCGTACTAGGGACATTTCTATCAACGACATTGACGACAGGGCTAGAGATGTTATCCAATTGGTGACAAAGGCCATGAATGAGTCCGGCGTTCCAGAAGATGCTCATGAAGGCGGAAATGACACAGCGGAGACTTCAAAGTTATTACGACAGTTGGCAGCGGATTCTGTTGTCTTGCTAAAGAATCAAGATGATGTATTGCCACTTTCGAAGAATAAGACAACGGCTGTGATTGGGCCCAATGCCAAAGTAGCAACAATCTCCGGTGGAGGCTCAGCCTCTTTGAATCCATATTACAAGGTCACTCCGTACGAAGGGATTGCGTCAAAACTCGGGTCTGCACCTTTATATACCATTGGTGTGGACACATCCTTGACTCTACCACTTTTGGGCGAAAAACTTGAAACCGAAAGCGGGCAAAAAGGATTTACATTTGAAACTTTCGACGGTCCACATGAAGACGAGGGAAGAAAGCTGGTCGATACCCTCCACCTGACTGATTCCAACATGTTCATGGCAGACTATGCGCCCGATGTCCCCAAAGGGAAGCCATTTTATGTCGATGTTACGGGTTATTTGACTCCAGAGGAGTCTGGTACGTATGAATTTGGTGTTTGCGTGCGGGGCACTGCCTGGTTATATGTTGACGGGCAGCTTGTTGTGGATAACGGCACAGTGCAACGACCTGGCACGAGTTTCCTGGGAACAGGTACAGTGGAAGAAACGGGTTCGATTGACCTGGAAAAGGGACGAAGATACAAAATCACTGTCCAGTTTGGAAGTGGTCAAACGTCAAAGTTGAAGACCGGCAGTACAGTGATATTTGGAGGTGCGCTTCGTCTTGGAATGAGAAGGAATACTGACAGGCAAACTGAGATCTCAAAGGCAATTGAGGTTGCAAAGTCTGCTGACCAAGTGGTTTTATGTCTTGGGTTGAACGCTGACTACGAGTCGGAAGGGTTCGACAGGAAGCATATGGACCTTCCACCGCATGTTGACGAGCTTGTTGAAGCCGTGACTGGCGCCAACGCGAACACTGTTGTAGTGATGCAATCAGGCACGCCGGTTACGCTTCCATGGATTGACAGGGTTAAAGGCTACATGCAGGCATGGTATGGAGGCAACGAAACCGGTAACGGTGTTGCAGATGTGCTTTTTGGCGATGTGACACCCAGTGGTAAACTTTCTTTGACGTTTCCTAAACGGTGTGAGGACAATCCTGCGTTTTTGAACTTCAGAAGCGAGAACGGGGTTACTGTGTATGGGGAAAATGTCTACATTGGATATAGGTACTATGAGGCAGTTAAACGGGATGTACTCTTCCCGTTTGGTTATGGGCTATCTTACACCCGGTTCGCCTATGGGGCTATGGATGTTCAGCTTCAAGGAGAAGGCCTTGATCAACGGCTCGTTGTTTCCGTGAACATTTCAAATGTTGGTAGTGTTGTGGGGAAGGAAAGCGTTCAGGTTTACGTCTCTCAACAGAGCCCATCAATTGGACGACCACCAAAGGAGCTCAGAGGGTTCGATAAGGTTGAGCTGGCTCCGGGAAAGAGCACTACTGTGAAGATTGATATTAGCTCCAAAGATGCGTTTTCATATTGGGACGATTCCAGGGATAAGTGGATCCTGGAGAAGGGCAAATATGAAGTTCACGTAGCGTCCAGCAGCGTTGACATCCAGGGCACTGCCACCGTTGAGGTGGCCAAGACACGGTGGTGGATTGGGCTTTGAGACTAGCCGTCACATAGCATATGTGGAATTATATATAAAAATAAAATTGCCACAAAACATCCGACCAATGCGGACGGATGCATGCCAACAAAAGAAGCATATAACCTCACCGCTGCCTCAAAAAGTTTAACAACCCACCAACATCACAACAACACCAATGCCGAGCGGTAGAGGAGGAGAGACCTCCCTGAGTTCTCTCGTGACCACTAAGGAAGCAGCACAGGTTCGGTTGCAGCAGTTGATTGAGGAGCACCGGAAAATTTCAGACCAACTAACCCGTGTGGAGGGGTTGCCGCCAGACAACAACCAACGGAAGCACCTTGAGCGGCTCCGCAGCCTCAAGAAGGAGATGAAGGTCCGTGTGGACCTCGCGGCTGAGGAAATAGTGGTGATCGAGCGGTATCTTTGCCATAGGGTTGATTAGCCCTTAAAGGCGTCACGTGATGTCTACGTATTTATATACGATAAGAGTGGTCAATAGAATTCTGGAGGGTAATAATTACCCTGCGGGCAGCCTTCTTTTCTAGAAAAGAAGCAAAAGCACTGGAATTGCCTCGCAGAGCTACCTTTTTTGCTTCTTTTCGGAGAAAAAAGAAGCCGCCGGAGGCTACACGGGGTCGGTGTATTGCCCTGCGGGCGGCCTTCTTTTCTAGAAAAGAAGCAAAAGCACTGGTGGGGCCTCGCAGAGCTACCCTTTTTGCTTCTTTTCGGAGAAAAAAGAAGCCGCCGGAGGCTAATTGAACAGAAGCAACAGCACTGGGGGTGCTTTTCTTTCGATACCTTTTGTGTACCATGCGCTGCTAATTGAATTCAGTGTTGACTACATAAAGATGTGCTGCTATGGGGATTCCGGTGGAGTTGTCTTCACCAGCTGGCGTTCTCGTCTGGCACGCTCAATTTCCCGTTCGACGTTTTGGAGCTCTCGCTGGGCAGTCAGGAGTCGCTGAGCAGCTCTTCTGGACGTTGCTATTAAATAAGGCATTATCGTTAGACTGGTGTGCGAATTGCGGTGACTGCAGCTTACCTTGTTCAGCCATGAGGTCGCTGATCTCCTCTCTGTACTCCCTTCTTTCGAGAAGAAGAAATTCCATTTTCTCCTCAAAGGTGTTGAAAAACTGGTCTATCTGCGACATTCTTGGTGGTGGGGGATTGAACCAGCATGAACTCTGATCTTTATACTCGCACGGATGGTGCCGTAGAGGGTGAAATTATTATGAGAAACGACGCACGGGTGCTAAGTCCAATGCACGGTGATGCGTTTCTTAGGTCAGCTGTCTGAAGCCTCAAAATGAATACGACAGCTTGGGGCTGTTTTGAAGCTGCTGCGGGTTGGTTGTTGGGTTGGCTCTATTATATACTGGACTACGGCGATTTATGTGCTAATCATAGGTGTCAATGGTTCCCTCAACATTTGTGAACCACTTATATGCCGGAGAAGTACAGGATCTGATATCCCACATCACCATCATCTCATCAGGGTCCGCTACCCAACAGCCTCATCGGCTTTCAGCTCATGCATAAGCTCGAAAAAGAAAACACCGGAACTAGTGAGCTATCGGAAATGCGGCTCAAATAATCTAGCAGGATGATCATAGTCGACCTTGCCGGTTCGGATCGATTCGGAGAATTAGCGGAGCCTGGCTTACCCACTTCAGGACTCTCCACAGCACCACGTGACGCAGAGCTATCCAGGCCTTTTCTAGCTAAAGCGCTGGATTTTCATGGCACACACGTGACCTCGAGCGGCAGCAGACGGTGTCATGCGTAAGCTGAAGGTTTGCCCTGGAGAAGGTTCAATGCCTCGCAGAGCTATCCTGTTAGTTTGGGAGTCAGCTACGTAGTAACGCGCAGCCTCGCAATAGCTCCGATATAACCTTTCAGTGGCCTGAATAACAACAATTAGAAAACAAATATAATATTTCAAAGTAATACGATAACATACCTGAATAACAACAATTAGAAAACAAATATAATATTTCAAAGGGGAGTTCCTTTGAAACCAAAACGGTATAA
>JAJLUR010000094.1:24309-48498 GCA_030674225.1 Blastobotrys terrestris | reverse complement strand
CGCAGGGCACACATGGGAAACGTAGGACAGTGCCCATCCCACCTACTTACCCCGTTAAGGTTGCACATGTCAGAAACAGCACAACGAGTTTGCTCTTCTATCGAAAGTACTGTGTGAATCTCAATGCGAGCTATTCCGAAATAAGCACTGAGTATTGAATGCAGACTTATCAACCGAATTGAAAGAGTCTGAAAGTGTTGAGGTGTGAAAGTCCGTTTTTTTTTTTTGCTACCAGGGAATATGGTTCCGGAAGTGCCCAACCAGAGGGTGTACGATTGAGTTCAAGTAAGAATCGTGATATGCACCACCCTCCGGAGACGGCTAGTACCGTCAGCAAGGGTTGGGAGTTTTTGTGGGGCCGGACCATGGGAGCGTGTTGGAAGATGGGATAAGCTCAGCGAGGGAGCAGCCTGTTTCAGATATTATTTCACCCACATCATTGCAAATTAAAAGCTGACGTTGCCACCCGCAGGCCAGTCCGAGAAGGCTGCTGCATCGCGCGATCGACGCTGCACACCCTGCATTCACCGGCCAAACTCCGGTGAGTTCTGAAACGTGCATCCACCGGGCCGGTAGGTGCGTGCGTCTGAGCTTATTTTTTTTTTTTTTTTTTTCTTTTTTGTTTTAATTAGCTTTTTAATTTGGGCACTAGTGGAATCTGACGTCACGTGCGGTCCATAAGCGTGGTAACTGTGGCTGTAGCTGAGGAAGTGCAGTTGGGGATGGAAGTCCAGGGCGGCAAAATAGCCCGGGCGTGTAAATTTTTTAAACCGGGTAGTGTCTCTCTGAACTGCGCTTACAAGGATTTGAGCTTTGTCTGACCGAGACTGCAGCCCCTTCCCCCGCCAGTGACTCACGCATCCTGCTGGATGCTCAATGTGGTGCGATTTGCTGTAATCTGCGGGCGGCCGCGGTCCGTCGCTGCACCCTTACTGCGGCCTCATGCACAGGTCATCAAACCAAACCTCCCAATCGGGTTTGTTGGGTCTGGAGGCAAGCTTGATGGCCGAAACAAGAAACACGTATAGCCTGTTTGGGTAAACCACCGCCATGGATTTGCGTGAGTCATGTGCGTGGCCCGACCAGGGTAGCGGGAAAAAGAAACCACACAGACCATACGCCATCTGTCAACTGCGATAGGGTGCGCAGATAGCTAGAGGTGCTGAGGTGCACCACATATCTGCACACGTATATATGGACCCACTCCTGTCGGAACGACCTTGCTTCCCGGACCCTTCCCCACTCCCGAACCCACATAGTCTCATACCACTAGTCACGTGATGCGGGAATTATTAAGTTGAGTCTCCCAAAACTAAAAATAATATTATTTATTTTGCATTTTTAATTAAACAAACGATCCGTTTCAACTCTGCGACAGACGATCACTCACGTACTGGAGCCACCCTACCCTACTCCGGCCTTTCTCCGAGTGTTGCGGGGAGCGTACACAGACACCTCCGGATCCCCCGTCTCGCTCAATCTTCTCCAGTCGCATTCGCTAAGAGGTGTGACTTGACAGTGCGTACTCGGCTCCAGAGGGGAGCTGGAAATCCACCATGCACAAGAGCAGTTGAGATCACCTTGAGTGCCAGATGTTTGCCCTGCGGGCGGCCTTCTTTTCTAGAAAAGAAGCAAAAGCACTGGGGTTCGTAGAATAACAGACCCGGGGACCACGAATTGCTTTCGCTTTCACAGCACCACGTGACGTTCTACCATGTGTGCCCTGCGGGCGGCCTGCTTCTTTTCTAGAAAAGAAGCAAAAGCACTGGCCCTCGTAGAATGGCAGACCCAGGGACTACGAATTGGCTTAGCTTTCATAGCACCACGTGACGTTCTACCATGTGTGCCCTGCGGGCGGCCTTCTTTTCTAGAAAAGAAGCAAAAGCACTGGGGTTCGTAGAATAACAGACCCGGGGGACCACGAATTGCTTTCGCTTTCATAGCACCACGTGACGTTCTACCATGTGTGCCCTGCGGGCGGCCTTCTTTTCTAGAAAAGAAGCACAAGCACTGGGCCTCGTAGAATGACAGACCCAGGGACTACAAATTGACTTAGCTTTCATAGCACCACGTGACATACTACCGTGTGTGGCATGCAAAAGCACCAGAATTGCCTCGCAGAGCTACCTTTTTTGCTTCTTTTCGGAGAAAAAAAGAAGCCGCCGGAGGCTACTCCTGCTCGCAGAGCATAGTACCACAATGTTTGCTAACAATTGCGTGTGCCCTGCAGGCGGTTACGTGGGCGTATGGACCTGTTTCCCGGTTCTATCGTATACTATGCTCGTATTTAGAGGGAGTGCGGCTCGAGAGTCCCATACGCGCAAGGAGACGCGCAGATAAGAAAGCATCGCGAGGCAGTGCAGGGGAAGACAAAATTAAAGCGTTGGTGGTGGTGTGTTATACAGTGTATTATCGAGTCTAAACAGTAGGAATAAATAATGCATTCAGGAAGAGCCCTGCGTGATGGTGACCATCTTCTCCGGCTTGGCCTGGCCAATCTGGCCCTTGATACTTCCGAGACCAACGGTGCCCTTTGGGGGGACCTTGGTCTCCGCCTTGTACGTCTTTCGGAACTTCTGCTCATATCTCGTGTTGACTACCTTGGTAGCGCCTCCAGCCAGTGTCGTCGTGTACTGGACCACGGTGGGTGTGGGAGGTGGAGGCGACGTTGATGGCCCGGAGTCCTTAGACGTAGACGACGCCTTATCGATCTTTTGTGCAGACACTGCGACGAAGAAAGGTTAGTGGTGACTCTCCACGCGATCTAATCTCAACAGGCACTTACCCAGAGCGCACAGCAGCGTGCACAGCAAAATTACAAATTTCATGTTGTAGATTTGAACAAGAGATGAGATCCCAATCCTCTTTCTTTTTTTTTTTTGTTTCTTGGGACTGCGCCTGTTTATATCTCTCAGGCGTTCCCAGCTTTTCGTTCCTGCGTACCGGGCGCAGTACATACCAGTCTGTCCACCCCGCATTCCTACCCCGCGGTAGGCCGGGTAACAGCGTGCGGCTGTGGTTCGTGAGTTCGAAGCTGCAGTGCGTGTATTTATCCGGCGGCTTCTTTTTTTTTCTCCGAAACGAAGCAAAAAAACAAGAAAAAAAAGGTAGCATTGCAAGGCAATCCAGTACTAGTGCTTTTGCTTCTGTTTTCTAGAAAAGAAGGCCCGCCCGTAGGCCGCACATTGAGCCGTAGGACGTAGCTCTGCGAGGCAATCCAGTGCTTTTGCTCCTGTTTTCTAGAAAAAACGGCCCGCGACTGGGTCTTACACGGGTGGTGTCCGCAGAAAAGCTGGCTGATACAAAGAAACCTGGAGAGAGAGAAGGACAGAACGGAAGAAAGATGGAAATTGGCCTTTTTTTATATTCGCCGCGAATGGTGCTAAATAATATTTCCTAGTAGGGAAGAAAGGCCCGGTAGCCGGTAGCCCTCGTTTCCAACACCGACTCTAGTTAACAGATCCACGGGGTTCGAGTATAGTGGCCGAAGGCGGTGTTGAGCAGTTCAACCGTATCCAGTGGCACAAGCTTTGATGAAATGATATCGGTTAATTATGGTGACAGCCCACCACCATGCAGCGCAGTCCAATTGCAATTGCGATTGCAATTCCCTCGAGCACCGAATTTTTCTAGATCTTTTTTTTTTTTTTTTCTCCGAAGAAGAAGCAAAAAAACAAAAAAAAAAGAAAAAAAAGATGGCTCTGCGAGAGACACCTTCTGCGTTCACACTCCCTCGAACCATATCAGTCCTTTCGCTTCTTTTGGACAACACCTCCAGCGACTCAATTGCACAATCTTGCCCAACTAATTCTTTTGCTTTTTTCTAGAAAAGAGGGCCTCAACGATTCCAATGCGGTTGTTTCCTAGTTAGCAGGGCCGAACTGGCTCAGCAGCGGTGTACATAATCACCGAGACAGCCGGAGGGCCGACGTATCACGTTTCTGGGGCAACACCGAGGGTTAGGGCGCGGACGGAGCAGTAGGGAATGCTTGTTTTCCATCAGCAGGGAGGTCAGGATCGGAACTATTTTGTAAGCACGATTCGCGGTAGAAAGGGAGTTGTTTTGCAATGAGCAGTCAACAGAACAGTACCAGTAGTAGCAGTGAGGCGAATCGACCGCCTGTGGCGAGAGTACAGTCCTCCGGTGGACGACGCAGTGGTACTTCGACCCCGAACTCGCCCGGGGGGGCTCGCCCACCCTTGAGATGGCGGACGTCCATGCCCTCGCAGCGGAGACACGCCTATTCGATTGAGGACAATGAGGACGAGGTGGAGGCGGACATGCAGCGTAAGGAGGCTGAGGAGGAGGAGGAGCCGTCGTACACCCGCAGTGGGCATCGCAGGCTCAAGAAGAGCAAGAGCACGGGGCTACGCAATCGCACAGGATACTTTGAGCCTCTGGCGTCGACTACGTCTGCGATGGAGGCCAGAGATGGTTCGGAGACGCCTGTGCATGCTAGCATTAGAGAGGAGGACCGAGAATTGGGCCAACACAGATCCACCGCGGAGGCAGGTGATGACGAGTTGCATCATTCAGATAATTATGACGATAACACTTATGGTAGCGGTGCTGGTGAAGGCGATGAGGATGATGAGAACGAAGAAGGAGATGGAGACAGTGATGACGATAACTCTGATGCTCGGAGCACCAGCAGTACAGAGACATTCACATTGCGCGAAAGACAGGACGCCATCAATACGACCCATCCGTTCGGGATCCGGATATGGAAACCAGCCATCTATAAGAAGTCTCGTTCGGTGCAGAAGATTGCAGAGGGCGACATCCACTCGATCCCAGGCAAGACGGTGACGTGGTGGGTCCAGTTGGGCAATGCCATCTGGACCATTCTCTTTGGATCCATCCTCCTATGCGTTTGCACGGTCGCCTCGGCCAGCTGTCTGCTTTTCTTCTGGTCGCAATCGGCTCAGGAGTATGGAAAGCTGCTCTATTCATTGGGGGTGTATTTGGCGTTCCCATTTGGCCGGTTTGTTGAGCTTGAACAAGACGAAAACTACCTCCACGAGGACATTGGTGAAGGCAGGTCGCTGGCAGAGTACCATCGCTGGCAGGCTGGGGACGTGGAGCATGGAAGACTGTTTTTCGAGCCACGAAACAACCCACCACGACCTGCGACGGCACCCGTTACAGCTCCACCAACACTTCCAATAGAGGAAGAAGCGGTCGAAACGACGCCCAATGAAAATGACAATGGCGAGGAAGGATCTTTGCTGACCCGTTCGGGATCAGAGCCAGGACAATTGGCCAAAAAGCGAAGATTATTTGGTAGAGGCGAGTGGAATGTGGGCAGAATCCTTTTTTATGTTTGGTATTATGTGGTCATCGCACCGCTGCTGTATTTGATCAGCCTGATCTGTTGGCTGGGTGTCTTCACTATCCCCATGGCCAAGGTTACGGGAATTTTGGCAGACCAGCTTAGACGACATCCATTAGCCCTTTCCTTCAAACCTGCGTCCATGTATTTGACCACCAGTCGCTCGTCGTCCGTGTTGCTGTGCACCTACAGAGCATCAGGCTGGAACTACTACAAGTACACCATTGACGGAACTAACATCTTCTTCATCAACCTCATGTTCCCCGTGGTCTTTGTCATTTTTGATTTCTACGTCCTGGCAGGGGTGCTGTCCTTGGACACGTTCTTGTCATCCGCAGCGGCTCTGTTTATCCTTGCACTGATCTCTGTCATTCCGTTGGCCTACTTCATTGGCCAAGCCGTGGCCTCCATTTCGGCACAGTCTTCCATGGGTATGGGTGCTGCCACAAATGCCTTTTTCGCAACCGTGGTCGAGGTGTATTTGTATGCGGTCGCATTGAACCAAGGAAAGGGCGATCTTGTCGAAGGATCCATTGTAGGCTCTATTTTGGCCGGTGTGTTGTTCCTACCCGGCGTGTCCATGTGTTCCGGGGCTATCAAACGTAAAACTCAACGCTACAACCCGCGGTCCGCTGGTGTGAGTTCGACAATGCTCATCTTCTCAGCATTGGGTGTGTTCGCTCCTACCATTTTCTACCAAATTTACGGATCCTATGAAATTCGTTGCGCGCCATGTCCCGGCTACGACGGGGTCGATGATTCCTGTGTTCGTTGTAGCATGTACCAATCGCCATTGGAAAAGGACGAGTTTTATTCTACCATGATTCAACCATTCAGTTATATGTGCGCCATTTTACTATTCATTTCATATTGTATTGGGTTATGGTTCACCTTGAGGACCCATGCAGCCATGATTTGGTCCACACCCACCGCATCAGAGGCTGGCGGCGGTCACAAACCTCATTTGCATCAGCCCGAGCAGGTACATCAATTACAACCAAATCTAGCACTAAACCAACCTCCTCTTCCACAACAGCATACTGATTCCCGTCGTCCAACGCCAAAGCCAACCAAGCACGTCACCATCCAAGACCAACAGCAACAGCAGCATCTACAGCATGTACAGCAACAAGCTCACCAGCAAACCCACCAGCTGCAGACCAATTCTGGAACTGCGACCCCACACGCAACTAAGGAAGATGAGCATGACCATTCGGCCGGAGGACACGATGCACCAAACTGGAGTAGGGCAAAGAGTACAGTAATTCTTCTCGGTGCAACGGTGTTATATGCTATTATTGCGGAAATCCTGGTTGACACTGTGGATGTGGTACTCCAAAACTTCAGCATAAGCGAAAAAATTCTCGGAATTACTATTTTCGCATTAGTACCGAATACGACCGAGTTCTTGAACGCCATTTCCTTTGCTGTCAACGGAAATATTGCCCTATCCATGGAAATCGGTTCAGCCTACGCCCTTCAAGTTTGTTTGCTGCAAATCCCTGCTTTGGTGCTTTATTCCATTTGGTCGCAACCGGCGATCACTGGTCCAATTCATGACTTTATGTTCACCTTGGTTTTCCCTAAATGGGATGTCTGCATGGTGATCTTCTGCGTGTTCCTATTCTCTTACATCTACGCAGAAGGAAAGTCCAATTATTTCAAGGGCTCCATTCTCATTTTGGCGTATACCGTAACCATTCTCGGATTCTTCATTGCAGCAAGAATCGAAACTCCTGGTATTAACATTGCCGGGTTAGCGTTCCAACAGTAATATAACATCACAACAGTGGAGTAAGTTTTTATTAATTTAGCTTTATGGAAAGTAAGTCCATCATTGAAAACATACACACATATATACAGAAAAACAAAATATAATACTAATACCAACCGGTTGGCTGTGTCTTCTTTTTCTCAACCTTCTTTCTATACGCAGACCCTCTATGCTTGGCAATGATTTCATCCATATTGGCAACCGCTTCTTCGACTTCAGCCTTTCTAGCGTCCTTAGTTCGTTCACCCTTGGTAAGCTTGAAGGAGACAGAACCACGGACGGGGGTCTTGTTTTGATGCTTATCCTCATAGAACCGCTTGCCATTTAGCAGCTTAGGCAGTAAGTGGGTAATACCAAAACGATATGCTGTTTTATAAAGATCGGACTGTCGTCGTAATGAATACTTTGGAGAGTTCCATCTCTTGGTTACTGGATGCTTGCTCGGTAGAAATGGGTTGCAATCTTCGGCATTGGTCAAAGTTGGACGATCAGAATAGTGTGAAAATGGCGGTGGAGGATACTTCTTGAAGAAATTGGCTAAATTTCGAGGAAGCTGTGCAAAAAATGGATTGACCTCCGATGTGACTTCTCCTGATCCCTTTGGCTGGATTTGTTTCATGCGTTCAACATTTTCCAACACCTCACTAGCTAAGAGTCGGGGTTTCTTTTTGGTTAATAGTCGCAAAGTTGGTCTCATGTTGAGGAATGAACTTTTCAATAGGGATCGTTATTGCACCACTTATTTTTTTCGGGAAGATAGGTGATGCTGAAATTTGAAAAAAAAAAAAAGTACCTACCGTTTTTCCCAACCCTGAGCCGCATAAGCCGCACTTCCTAACATTGGAAAAAAGCGAGACGTAGCCGAATATGGATTTTAATTTATGATCCGGCAATCGTAGCCTAGACCATAACAGGTGTGATTTTCATTTAATTGGGTTGGATAGGCTGCCAAAAAGATTTCATTAGGACCAGTACTTTGACAGGCCCCAATGGTAATACTAAGGCTTATCAACTAGAATTGGCAAAACACCCTGATATGATTTGATGAGAAATCTAACTTGGACCATCCAGTACGATGCGGTTTAACCTAATAACTGTAAATCTGCATATTATATTGACGGGTCGTGCGGAACCGTTGACAGTACACATAGACACCTAACTCTCCAGATCCTCTCTCACTGCCAATTAAAACCAAATCATAAAACAACTAAATAGTGCCAATATAAAGCAATTGCTAATATCAATCTTTCTTTTCTTTTTTACCGCTACTTGTTTGGTTCACCCGTTTTCTTCAATGTGGGGTCGGTGGGGTTACCGCCGCATTTGGCGGGGCTTTATTTTCTTGAATTTTTCAAAACTCCGATGACTCAAGTTTTGGCAACCTGCAACCATAATGAGAGTTAACGTAAATAGTGTAGGAAGCAAGAGGTTCTTTACTCAAAAGTTCCTGTCGAGCCATAACAAATATGCAGTTACTACCTACGCACGACCAGAATTCATTTTGACCGAAGGTAAAGGATCAGAAGTTTGGGATAAGGAAGGAAAGAGATATGTCGATTTTGCAGCTGGTATCGCTGTCACTGGCCTAGGTCATAGTGAACCGGGTATTGCCCAGATTCTTTCTGAACAAGGATCTAAGTTAATGCACGGATCCAATTTATACTACAACGAATGGGGCCCACGGTTATCCCGAACGTTAGTCGAAAAGACGTTAGAATCCGGAGCCATGGAGAAGGCTTCCCGCGTTTTCATGTGTAACAGCGGAACTGAAGCGAACGAAGCTGCTCTCAAGTTTGCACGCAAATATGGCAAAACACAAAATGAAGACAAGATTGAATTCGTCTCTTTTAAGAACGGGTTTCATGGTAGAACCATGGGAGCTTTGAGTGTAACACCAAACCCGAAATATCAGGAGCCATTCAGCCCATTAATTCCAGGAGTGAAGAATGGTGAGATCAACGATGTTGCTAGCTTGGAAGGGCTTGTTACCGACAAGACTTGCGGTGTTATTATTGAGCCAATTCAAGGTGAAGGTGGTGTTAACGCTTGTAGCCCTGAATTCCTGCAGGCTTTGAGAAAACGGTGTGACCAAGTTGGTGCACTGCTGATTTTTGATGAAATCCAGTGTGGATTGGGTAGAACCGGTGAATTATGGGCTCACGGAAAGCATTCAGTATACCCAGATATCATCACCATGGCCAAGGCGTTGGGAAACGGCTTCCCAATCGGAGCCACCATGATTACTGAGGAGGTTGAAAAAGTTTTGAAGGTTGGTGATCATGGTACTACATACGGGGGCAATCCGTTGGCCTGTCGAATTGGTGACTACGTTGTGAACAAAATCTCTAGTCCAGAGATCTTGAACGGTGTCAGCGAACGATCCGACTTGTTCAAGCAAAAATTCTCCTCCTTACAACAAAAGTACCCCGCTATTGTCAAGGAACACCGGGGGGCTGGGCTTCTTTTGGGTCTTCAACTGGCCTCTGATCCCGGTCCAATTGTCAAGCAAGCTAACGAGAATGGACTTTTGGTCATCACCTGTGGTGTCAACACATTGCGTTTTGTTCCGGCATTGAATATTCCTTTTGAGAATATTGAAGAAGGGATGGATATTTTAGATCATGCTATTGGAAAATCTGCCTAATTATAACAACACAGTTCAGAGAGAGAAAAAAAGCAATGAATCGTGTGCGCTATATACAAAGACATGTAGTTTTAAAGAAATGCATATTATTATTATGATTATTAAGAGAACATTTTCATTGGTTCATTACCAATTAGCTCGCCCGGCAGATTTTAGACGATTCTTGAATCGATCAGACTTCTCACCATCGGACGAGAACGTCTGTGCCCTTGTAGGACCAGGTCGTTGAGGAGAAGCGGAAGCAGCGTGAGGATCTGGATAAACTTGATGGTGCTGATATTGTGACCTTTGCTGTTGTCGACGGTTATAAATATCTTGCAGCGCAGACTGCCCGGAGGTATGTTGTCGCTGAACATTGGCAGGACGTTCTCCTTGAGTGTTCAATACAGGGCTAGATGTTGTTCGGCCATATTGGTACTGTTGCTGCTGTTGTGGCTGCTCAACCCCTAGCCATGATGGCAGACCTCCATCCTCTTTCATATAAAACCGGACCAAGGCATTGTGGACTACAGTATCATTCTCATTGTCCCCGTCAGTATCATGAGAATGAATCGAAAGATTTGATAAAGCAGCAGAGGCGGTCCCATACTGATTCCTTAATCGAGACCATATTCCATCTTTTTTAGATCTCTCCATTTTTTCGTGCCTGTTGTGGATACGTTTTATTGAGATATGAGTTCCCAAGTTTAGTTTTTGACGTATTATCTGCCAACCCCTTGCGCCGCACATAAATGCGGCTCGTGCGACGATAAACTAGATGGGTAAATAGATTTCAGCTGTATCATAAGTGAACTTTCGATTTAATCATGATTAGTAGGTCCCCGTCACTAGAATCTTCTGTCCTCATTGAATTTTATAATTATGTCGGTTCAAGTAGCTTCATCCGAAATTTCCCAGAAAAGATTGATCATTTCCAATCTTTTTTACGGACATAAAATTGGAAAAAGGTTTGTTTGTTTGTTTGTTTTTTTCTTTTTGAAGGAAACAGGACCTTGTTAAAGCGCCATGAGAAAATGGTACTGAAAATATTTATCAGGTAGTGCTCATTTTCTCACGTCACTACAAGGCAATACAAGTTAGGTTCTGTGAACCGACACAGCTCTGGATGGTATCATCACTGGGTGGGGGTGTGATTTCCTAAGTCGTGTCCTAATCGTTCAAAAATGGATTATATCCTATTGTGGCGTGGAATTGGTCTGATATTGATCAATAGCAGCTAAACTTGGGCAGAACTATCTTTTCCCCGCCATTTAATGTTTACAGCCCAATTCTCTCATTTGGCTTCCCATTACCGACTCTGCGGATTGCTCTGCATTTCTAGATATCGACAGCCACCATTTTGGTCCGGGATCCATTGATGTTATAAAGAGCCTTTCCCTCTGGTTTCCAGAGACCTTTTTTACGATCGTCAGAGCTGCCGTGCCAAATACTTGCGTTTCTATACAATTTAAACAGGTCTCAGTAGTCGATCAAGGAACGCAAAGCTATTATCACAACTGGTCACCTATGTTATTCCTTAGAATAGAACAACCAAATATTAATAAGTGGCTTTTTTTTTTTAAAAAAAAAAAAAAAAAAGTTGAGATTGTTATAACATATATATGCCACCACCGGGCTCAGCCGCGCGCACATTTTCAAACTTCACACACTTGCATTCTCACTCACAGTCAATACAATACCATGTCAACAGAATATGTGGTAGACAGAGGGATCGTGAAAAACGGCCAGACGATTCATGATGTGAATCCTGCCATGCTGATTGAAAAGATCACGCGAGAACGTATTTTCGAGTCGCGCTACTGGAAGGAAGAATGTTTTGGTCTGAACGCAGCCACCTTATGCGACCGTGCGAGCGATCTGAAGTACATCGGTGGCCAGTACGGTGGGAACCTTGCGGTGAGTCCATTTCTATGCTTAGTTATGAAAATGATTCAATTGCAACCGGAAGAAGAAATAATCGGTGAATACCTGAATCAACCAGATTTCAAATACCTCACAGCGCTCGCGGCTTTGTATATTAGACTCTTTTTCAAACCAGTTCAGGTTTACCAGTTATTGGAGCCACTGTTGAACGATTACCGCAAACTGCGGTTTCGCGGAAACAATGGCGTCAAGCTGTACCATATGGATGAGTTTATCGATGACTTACTTACCCAACAGCGGGTTTGTGACACTACATTGCCTCGATTACCGCAGAGAGTAACACTTGAAGACATGGAAGTGTTAGATCCCAGAGAGAGTATTCTGGAAAGTGAACTTGAAGATTATGACGAGGAGTAGAGAATATTTATACCCTAATTGCATCAGAAAAGAACCATTTTAATATATTGATACAACACTATAAAAAAGAAAAGGAAGACAATCAACCAATTACCTTCTCCTTACATTCAATTCCATACTTCTCCTTGAGCTCTTTGATCAAGGAGTTGGCGAATTCTGGAGTGACTGGAGCATGGATACCTGGCTTACCAAGGGTACCGTTAAGGATTTGCTTAACAGCAACAGCACATGGGATACCGACCAATTCAGCCATGGCAGAGTAACCCTTTGGATCACCAGTCTTAGCCAAAGTGGAAGTGCGGACTTCCTTGCTGCCGTCAGCCCAAGTGATGCCAAACTTGTGTTGAAGCATGACAAGATCCTTCTCACCTTCTTCGTATTGCATCTTTTGCTCCAAAGTGGCACACAAAGTGTCCAAGGCGTTGTTTCGTGGGGTGATTGGAGTGTCAGAGAAAAGGCCTAACCAACGGAAACCAGCCAAGATACGGTCCTTATCAGCTTCATCCTTGAACTTGGTCTTGGAGGAGATAGCGGCAATAAGATCCTTGGTGTCGGACGAAGAGGCACCAATGAGCTTAGCCAAGGCATCCTTCCAAGCAAGTGGCTTATCAGATGGCTTGAAGAAGTCGAACTCTTGCTCAGACAAGAATCCAAGGTCGACGAAAGCCTTGATGAATTCTGGGAAACCTTGGTATCTCAAAGTGCCTCTGATCAAGGTTTGACACTCTGGGATTTGGTATCTTTCTCTGAATGGGGTAGAGTCTCTGTTAGGATAACAGACGAAGGCGAAACCAGGATAAATGTAGTATGGCTTGGCAGTGTTCATGAGACCCTCACCAGTAACTTCGACGGTTTCACCGTTTTGGTAAAACTTAGCACTGTTTCTAAGGGCCAACAAGACACCACGGGAAGACCAGGAGAACTTGTAACCCAATGGGTTGTCAGAGTCCTCAGCAGCTGGCAAACCACCACAGTATGAGAGGAAAGTGTCAATCTTACCGCCCTTTTGGTGGACTTCGTCAAAGGTCTTGACAGCGTAAAGATGATCAATACCAGGGTCGAGACCAATTTCGTTGAAAACAATAATGCCAGCATCCTTAGCTTGTTGTTCAAGTTCCTTCATTTGTGGGTTGATGTAGGAAGTGGTGACAACGTGCTTCTTGTTTCTAATGGCAGACTTGATGACAGTGGCGTGGTGAATGTATGGAATCAAGGAGATGACCAGGTCGCTTTCAGCAACGGCAGCGTCCAATTCCTTTTCATTAGTGGCATCGACAGAGATGGCCTTAGCACGGTCGCCAGCCAATTCCTTAGCAGCCTTCAAGGTTCTGCAAGCAACGGTGACCTCGATGTTCTTGTCAGCAGACAAGTCGTCGACAGTTGGCTTTGCAACGAAACCAGAACCCAATAAAAGAACTCTTTGAACCATTTTTGTAGTGCTTTCTTTTTTTTTTGATATAATTTGTTTATGGTGTCAGGACAACAAATTCCACCTGTAGGACCCGACTAATGACTCTAACATTGCCTTCCTCGGGGGCCGACTGATATTTCAGTCTCAGGGCTACAGAGCCGTGGTATTTCCTAGTACACACCCCGTCTTCCCCATGCCCCGATTCTCCGCACCCCTAACCCTCGAGGGGGTTAACCAGTTTGACAATTCTGCGAGAAGAGGTATTAGGCTACTATAATGTCAATTGATGTGTGGTAAGAGCGTAGCTTGTTTGTCCAGTGGGCGACGACCTTCTCTGCTGGAAAAGAAACAGGGGCACTGACACATGAGTGAGAGCTACTCCGCATGCTGGACAATCAATTGGAGTCCGCAGAGCTACCTTTTTTTTTTTTTTTTTTTTTTTTTTTTTTTTTTTGTTCGGAGAAGGCAGCCACCAGAGGAGCAGTAAATTGTCAATTGAAAACTACAGTAAATATAAATAATAATATACATTAGAAACCTCGTCCTCCACGACCTCTGCCGCGTCCTCCCCCACCTCCACGGCCACGCATGCCACCACGACCTCTTGGGGCAACAGACTCTTTCTTCGGTTTGGGTTTTGGCGTATCGTCAATAAGCAACGTGTCTAATGGCAATGATTCTGGCAGAATGTAGAATCGAATGTTGTTTCCTCTGATGTTGATGAAATCCAGGGATATCGGATCTCTATTTTTAATCGTCATTTTAACATTTCGCAACGTTGTATTCATATTTGGCGACACTGAAACGATTGTACCGGAGATGACAGTTCCTACTGATGGTTAGCGCCATTATTACACGAAACAACAAAAACACCGAATCACTCACCGTTTTTCAATTCTATTTGAACTGACTCAGAGGTCAATTTCATCAGAAACCTGGGAATATTAGTACGACCAGCCGCATCCCTTTAATACAACATCCACTTACCGAACCAACTTCATTGTATTTTAGATCCTGTTGAAGGCGTTGGAAGAGCGGTTTTTTGCCTGTGCTGCAGCGGTTCGTTCGGTTTTTTTTTTTTTTTTCGGTGATGCTCAGGACCCAGTTATACCCTCCCAGCCTTGGTGTTACGCGTATACGCGTTGCAAACCAACCGAACTGCGCGCTCAGACAGGGGGAGACCCTTATTCACGTTCTCCTTCAAATTCTCTCTTGCCTACTCTATACTAAAGCAACCGCAGTCTCAAATGTCTGACATTCAGTTTAAGACGAGAGGACGTAAGTCCATTCGCAACCTTCCGAAGGAATTGAACATTCCACTGGATACCAAGGTGTCTGTGGTCCAAGAAAAATTGGCAAAACAGACTGCACTATCCGTTCATCGGATTAGACTGACTGTTCCTCCTCCTCCTGGTGAGGACAAGCCCGGTCCAGACGGTAAAAAAAAGCGGGACATTTCTCTCAAGGGTGACAGTCATCTGAAAGACTACGTCACTAGTGCTGGTGAACCATTGGTGATCTATGTCAAGGACCTCGGTCCGCAGGTTGCGTGGAGAACCGTCTTCTTGATTGAATACTTTGGACCATTACTAATCCACCCCATCTTTTACTACCTCCAGAAGCAGATCTACGGATCTGTCTTTGATCATACCAAGGACCAACAATTAGTCTTTGTTTTCACCGTTTTGCACTTCTTGAAGCGTGAATACGAAACTGCATTTGTTCACAAGTTTTCTTTGGCTACCATGCCATTGTTCAACATCTTCAAGAACTCTTCCCACTACTGGCTCTTGTCTGGTGTTTTCTTGGCCTATTTCAATTATGCCCCACCATCCTATTTCGCCGAGGACGCTCCTGTCTGGATGCGTTTCTTGTTCAATCGTCAAGTTCCGCTTCATCTGGGAAACACCGGACTCTATGTCCTTTCTTTCATCTGGCTCTATGCCGAACTGTCTAACTTCTGGACTCACATTAATCTCTCCAACCTCCGGCCGGCCGGCTCCACAGTTCGCAAAATTCCCTATGGCTATGGCTTTAATTGGGTCTCTTGTCCAAACTACTTTTTCGAAACTGTGGCTTGGACTTGCGTCGCTTTGCTTACCCAAAACTGGTCGGGCTTCTTGTTTGTCACTGTGGCAACTGCCCAAATGTACATCTGGGCTGTGAAAAAGCACCGTCGTTACAGAAAAGAATTCTCTGATTATCCAAGACGAAGAAAGGTCTATGTCCCTTACTTGTTGTAAGCATATATAATTAAAAGTCATTCCCATTTATGCATGTGTGGTTTTCTCATCAGAGAACCGTATGCATAGATTATATACAATTATGCACATATGCATATATTTAGAAAGGAGGCGGAACTTCCCAGGTCATAAACTTCTTTGCATTGTCTTTAAGCGTGGTCCACTCAAAATTTCGTTGGCCTGGGTTGACCAGTTCATTGTGGTTCTTTTTGGAATGATCCAAGGCGCCATCTTGAATCATGGCAAGTATAGTGCTGACAAAGCCCAGGAATCCACCTCCGTCGGATTTATCATTTGCTTCTTGAGCTTCACGCTGGATTTCCTCATTGGTAACGGGAACAATGCCTAACTTCACATCATTGTACTTTTCCCACAATTGGGCGATTTCATTGCTACAACAGCTGTCACTTTCAATGAGAACCTCATCAGGAATATCAGTTGGATTCATTGCAGCCAGTTCAGCAACAGAACGGCAAATATCTGCAATAAAAGTGATAGAGAACTTAGCGGTTCCTCCATCGATCTGTCTAAAGATCTTGGCGTCCGGAACTATTCCACTCAGATAAGGCTTGGCCAGATCCCAGTCGGCGAATTTAGCGGTTTGAACCAACACTGTCTTTAGGCCCTTGCTTCTGGCGTATTCAGAAGTCTCAATTTTTGGTACAAAGTGTCGAGGATATTTTGCGTTCCTATCGTGAACGCAGCCGAATTCAGATGGAATGAACAACTTTACCCCGGATTGTGCCGCAGCGTCGATCAATGACTTTTTCGAGACCCGTCCAGGACTGAGGTCAATTAACGTGTCAACACCTTCTAAAGCCTTTTTTAATACTTCACTGTCATCAAGTGGAGTGGTGTAGAACTGAACGTTTGCAAACCCCTCTGGAGCCTTTGAAGCATCTCTAGTCAGGGCCCGTATTGGCTGGTTGAAATACTTGACATATCGGTCTTCACTAAGCGTTTTCAGCATATCCTTGCCCAAAGCACCATTGACTCCAACTACTGCTACAGTTACTTTGTTTGACATTTTCGACAGTTTGGATCCGTGTTAGTTGTGTGTTTTTTGTTTGTGCCAATCTGTTTGTTTTTAGGTTGTCTACTTTTTAATGTTGCTAGGTCGACTTTGGGACCATTATCAGATTATCAGATCAACGGCTATTTATCAGCTGATACAATTATTAAGCATATCAATTCACATTAATCCGACCGCATATCCTCATTCAGAGGAAAAACCACTATTTCCACTGATATATCGGCGGATTGTAATTATTAATTAATCTGTGACACTGCATTGGGTATATCAAATTGGGTGATAGCCACATAACGGCGGTCTGATTTGAATATCTATAGCCAGGAATGACGAACCGATACGCACGTATGCATATGCATATATATTCCGGTTAAATTTTTTACGGAATTTTGAATTGGCCTTTGTCCTTTTTGGTATGTATACATATCTTTACATAGATGCATACAAAGGAAATTAAAATGAACCGATGCGTATGTGCCGGTAAAAATTGTTCTATACATGTATTTGCTCTGCTCCGTGTATGTGCTATAAGGTCTTCACAGTAATTTATTTGCGCAAATAGGTATATATTTAGTAGAAACGTGTACGAATATGTAGTTAATAAATGAAGTGAAATAAAAAAAAAAAAAATGTGTATGAACGTCTGCATATTTGCAAATGTTTATGCTTATGCAGATGTATACAACCTCCAATTTAGTACATAACGTTCATTACACAGTATATTTCTCGATATAGGTATAGACATTCTTGCCACGCCGCATGCACCTTTGAGATTCCATTTGGACTTGGTCTGTTAGGGAATGTGGTCCACAACTAATAAGAGCCATTGTAGCAGACTTGTCCTCTATCTCAGGATCTGAACGAATAATGTCTCTAATCCCCGGCTTCTTATAGATTACAGAACAAACAGAGTTTGCTGTGACCGTTGAACCCGTAGCACTAACTTTCTTCTCAAGCCCGATGCCATCTTCGATTTCTTTCACCTGTGGGGCCCGCGTAACATAAATATCGATCTGTACATCATATGCTGACAGCTGGTGTAGTAACTCTTTATACCAGTTTAGTGCCTTTTCATGAGAAATGTACCATACTATCCGGACATTAGCTTTTTGAGGCCTATGAGCAAAATCGCCTTCCTCATCTCGCCTTTTGATCGTCTGAACAAGATCTAGGGCAATAGGTAAGGTGAAGCTTGATCCTGTTCCGCCGGAAACAAAGTACACTGTGTTGAATGTGACCAGCGGGATGAATCTGCCCCCATATGGCCCATGAACTAATGACAACATCTTAACTATCGAAGTGTCATTCTCAGCGTCTTCTTCCAGTTTTTTCTTGATAGTTTCTCCAATAGCCTTAGTAAACCCGGAATGAGGACGGATAACCAACCTCAGTTCCTCGCTCTGTGGCATGCTTGCAACAGTGAATGGATGCCATTGAATTTTTCGCACGCCTCCAACTCTGACATACACGTGCTGGCCTACGGACCAAGTTCCAATATTCGGCATATACCATTTCAAGTTTTTCATCTTTTTCAAAGCCAAGCGGATTTCTACCGTGCCTTCATCATCCAACAACGAGAGTTCAGCAATGCTTTTTGTTGGTGACAGTTTTCTATTGACAAATGCCCGCGCGAACGAGATAACTCTGTCTAGGACAACCGTATGAATTGCAAGAATGACATACGCACGACTACCGGGATTGTGGAACAAAGCAAACAGCATCATAATCCCAGCGGAAATACCGTGGTTGAATAAGAAAAACTCGTAAGATAGTCGTCTAAAGATTCTCATTGATGCCCATGTCAAAATTGTCATACACCCAAATGCAATCATTCCAAAAATCTGGGGAGGAATTTTTATCATTATCTTAAAATCCATGTTCAGCCAATAATAAATTGAAATCGTGAGGTGTGTCAACACCATCATCCAGACTGAACGACCCATCCAACGGTGGACCATATTCACTTTGTCATGAGGCAATCCAGTTATAAATGGAATGGGATCATTTTTGACAGCAAAAAGGTATAATAGTGGAAGATTTCCCGCAGCAATTTTACCTATTCTTTTACCGACAATGTAGTATCGTGGCTCGTAATCAAGGTCTTTCGTCTCAATAAACATAAACGTACCAAGGATACCTAGATACCCTGCCCACAGAAGCAGCAAACTAGGCTGGAAATATTTAGAAGTGAGCGGTACAGGTACGGAACTATTAAAGAAATCCCACACTCTCAATAATAAAAAGTACAATTTGTTGGCCCTTTGCTTTCTTCTTACTAGCATCTGCGCCCAATGGAAAGTAACACCATATAGTACAAGGGTGGCAAGCCCTAATCCCAGAGACAGCCATCCGTACTTGTTGTTACGCTCCTTTTCCGTGTAATACTGCAGATAATATGGAATGGCCATTAAGGATAAATATTGTGAGGGTAGAAAGTCAAGGAAAAAACTCTCCTTTTTGTGCTAATTACCTTCCAAGAATACCAAGAACCATTCCTTCCGAACATACTGCTGCTCTGCAAGGATGTTTTCTTTTTCCACTTATGCGATATAGCGTAATCAGATATTTTCGGTTACTTTCCTCTTTGGGAATATCTGATTCTCGGTGAAAAGCGGATGGGCGCGATCTGCTTGGCGTCGCATCTGCAGATCTCCCAAATTTGGAAATAGATTTACCATCAAGGTATCGATTTTGCAGATCGCGCACACCCACTCCACCCTTCAGTGACATCTCGCTAACGCCTGTTTCAGATGCCATTTATAAGCGGGCAAAATAACATTCCCTTCCCATAAGACAAAAACACGCAAATAAAAAAAAGTAGAGAACAAAACAAAACAAATGAGATTGACAGTCCTCTTGCTTCTTGGAATATTTGGCTACTGCTTGGCCGAGAATTGGGAAACCTATCCGTCTGTCAAGAAGTCAGCTACAATTAACGGGTTCGCTGATCCCATCTATTCCAAACTCCCACAATGCGCCGAAGAATGTGTAAAACAATCCACTGGAAACACACCTTGCCCAAAGTGGGACACGGGTTGTCTGTGCATTATGCCTCAATGGTCAGGTCTGGTAGCAGAATGCATTGCCAACAATTGTAAAGGAAAAGATGTGCAATCAGCTTCCAGTTTGGCCATGTCTCTGTGCAATTCGGTGGGCGCGAGTAAATGGGAAATGCCAGCTTCAATTTCTAATCAGCTGAGTAAAGCTGCTGTTGCGAAGGCAACAGCAACCGCAGAGTCGAGTAAAGGCTCCTCGGTGTCTTCGAAATCTTCAGTACAGCCACATTCCGCAGCAACTTCCAAGTCATCTAAAACGACCAGTGCGTCTTCTGCGTCTGCCACTGATTCTACTGGCGGGGCAAGCACCGCACAGACGGGAATTCTCGGATTCTTCGGTTTATCAATCCCACTCGTATTCGCAGGGATGGTTCTCATGTAGATTAAAATAGCTCAATAATTACCTCTTTCATAAGGGTTCTTTCCTTTTTCGGAATTATCAGATGGTTATCCCGTGCTAGAAGTGCATGCAGCTGAGACAACGCCCATAGCGCCGATTCGGGTCCATGCCGAGAAGCGGAGGGCCAGAATTTCTTTTTGAGAACCGAGATAATTCCACAAGTGGAAAGAAATCACAAAGGGTATAACCAGCAATGTTCGCAACATGCAAATATAAATACCAAGCCATTTTCCGTATATAATTTCGTATCTGTTAAATCAAGTAAATATTCTAAGCTCAAAACCATTGCTATGAAAGCTTCCTCCTCTATCCTTCTCACTGCCACCATTTCTGGTGTTGCATTAGCCCAAAACTATGAAACCTATCCTTCTGTCAAACATACAGCTTCCATCAATGGATTCGCTGATCCTATTTATGGAAAACTGCCAGAATGTGCGAAGCAATGTGTTAAACTTGACACTGGAAACACTCCATGTCCATATTGGGATCCAGGATGTCTTTGTTATATGCCGCAATGGTCCGGAAAGGTCGGCGAATGTTTCGCTGAGAAGTGTTCTGGAGATGAGGTGAAGTCAGCTACTGACTTGGCCTGTGGTCTCTGTAGCTCTGTTGGTGCCAACAAGTGGGAGATGCCCTCTTCCGTTTCTGCAGCCCTTACTTCGGCAGCCAATGCTAAGGCTACCACTGAAGCCGCTGACAGTTCTACTGCTACGACTGCCGCTCCTTCATCCACTAAGGCTGCTACTACGGCTAAAAACACTGCTTCGTCAAGTGGAAAGGAGTCTACTTCTGAAGCATCCTCTTCCATCTCTTCAGCAGTCTCTTCTGCACCCTCTTCCGGCTCTTCAGCAGTCTCCTCTGCACCCTCTTCCGGCTCTTCCAGCCCGTCTGTCACTTCATCTCCAACCGGGTCTTCTTCTGTCGCTGCATCTGAAAGCGCATTTTCTTCGTCGACTACTGCTGTGTCCTCTGACGGTACGGTTCCATCTTCCGGAGCTGCAAACTCCACTTCTACGTCATCAGCAGTTGAACAAACTAATGGCGGTGTAATCAACGCTGCCTCATTTGGCATTGTTGGTCTTGGTGCTGTTGCCGGTGGTTTGATCCTGATGTAAATTGATTCTAATCTCTAGACCTGTACGTTATTTCGCTTCTCGTATTCTCGCTTGTCCTTAATACTAGATGGACAGACGGGGTTGCTAACCTTTTTTAATTAGCTTTGTACCGTTTAATCCTATTTTTATTTTTTATTATTATTATTATTATTTATTGATACAAAAATTAAAGTGTAATGAGATAATTGTATAAATTTTTTATTTTAACAGTCCTTCATTAAATATACATGAACTGAACTTCTAAATACCCTAGCATACATATCTGAAGTGCCATTGTAAGAGTACATCTATAAGTTTATGGAACCATTCTCTATGCGTATGCATATAAAGAATGAGAATAGGTATAATTGGTGGTGACTGGTATGAACTGAACAACGTGCATCGTGTGCGGTCCGTATTATTTCCCTTAATGCCTATGAGAGCAGGTGAACCATGCTGATATTTCTCAATGGGTTCAATGACAAACTGTATAAGTGAATACCGAATTTGGTTTGTTTTGTTTGCAGATACCAACTGGACAGGTAGTTCTATTCTATATACAGTTAGTCATGACTCTTCTTCATCTTTGCATCTCACAACAGTCTCTCTACGACTATAACCTTTTTGTTCAATTAGCACCTTTTCCCCAGTCGCAACCAGCAGACTAACAGGTTCAAGGTAGTGAGCGAAGCTATTTACGCTCATTATCGGTTGATAGATGAAAGTTCTTAAAATACATTATCTTCAATGACAATATTAGTCCATATTCGGTCACAAAAGTTTCGCTTTTATGGCACACGCCAATGTTTAGCATGAAAACAGCAAGAAACAACCCTGATTAATTTAACACGTAAACAGGTAACTTGGACACGGGGCTTTAATTTACTCCAACATCTTTTGCGTTGCTTTCAACCGCTCTTCCGTTTTCACTGAGCAGAACCAATTGTCAGTTCAGTGTTACCACATTCTTTCTTCGCTGTTCGCTTACACGAGCTTATTTGCCAAGGCAAAACAGCCACAATCGGCCGCAAAAATCAATCATTCGACGGCGACAACGAGTATTCCCGGCGTCCTTGTCCACACCCTTCGGGGTTCAGGTATGCCTTGCGGGCAGTTCTATTTTCTAGGAAAAAGCTACAGTACACACTAAAGCACTGACCACACCCGGAGACTGACTTTTGCCCCGAGCTAACTTTTTTTTCGGAGAAAAGAAGCAGCCGGAGGCAGAGTTCAGTATGTCTCACGGGTGAACCCGATTTCCAAAAGAAGCAAAGCACCAGGATGCTCCCTGGTAGAAGCCTTGTTTTCTAGAAAAGAAGCAAAAGCGCTAATCGGCCAGCTCCCATTTTGACATTTGCTGATCGTTGGGTGGTCATGCATTTCTTATCCATAGATTTGAATATATTCAAATGCATCTTGTCTAAGAACCAGAGTAACATGATCCCGAGCCGCTGTAGATACTTTCGTAATGGCGGCGCCCACCAAACACAGCTCTGTTCGTTCTTTCTCGACAGGGGTCAATGAGCGGTCCACCCTTAGAGGTAAGTTCAACATGTTAGCCTGAAAGCAGAATGAGGAAAGCTCAATTTCATGTTAAGAATGGGTTTGTTACTATTGGACTGACTTTGCAGAATTGGGTCGCGTGGTAAAATCTTAATTGCGTGTTTGAGGAACCCTCGTAGCCAGGGATATGCAAAGCTTGAACAGAGGGCTTTGAGTGCTAAACCAGAGGTGTTAAGAATTCATACAACCTCAATAGCCTTTAAACACTAAAGGAAGAAAGTCCAACTACACCAATATCAGTATGTGTGAATGTGCCTCCGGCGGATTCCCTTTTCTCCGAAAAGAAGCAAAAACGGTAGCTCTGTGGGGCAACCACCAGGGCTTTTTAATACACCGACCCCATGTAGCCTCCGGCGGCTTCTTTTTTCTCCGAAAAGAAGCAAAAAAGGTAGCTCTGCGAGGCAACCACCAGTGCTTTTGCTTCTTTTCTAGAAAAGAAGGCTGCCCGCAGGGCAAAAAAAACAGACGGTGCGCAGGACAAAGAGACGTGTGCGTGTCTTTGAACTTCGTATAGCAGTATCAGGCGATATTATAGTTGCGCGCTGACCATACCGACTCGATTACCTTTAACGGAACCATGCATTGAGCAATTGTCAAGGCCCCCCAACGATGCATGCACCTGAAACAGGGTCTCGCGGCCCTCAAGGTTTCAGAATCATGCTATAGACGACCCTGCTTCCCTGAAACGTTTGCTACAGCGTAGCTCCCTCTGCAATGAGACCGTTATGGTGCTTAGTAGCTACCGCTTCCGTGATCTGCGGATACGGGTTGGGTGCATCAGCCATCGTATCAGTAACGTAGCTACGTTACATCACGTCTCTCGCAGCGGGCCGATGGACTGCTGAAGCCCTGTACGAGCTTTCTAAACGCATTAATACTCCACAGTCCACTAACATCTGGAACAACGTCTCAGTCGTCTAGAGCAACATCCATTTTATTAAAAAGGACCAGACGATAAAACGATTAAAAGACCTCGCTCCACTTCCAACCACTACAGAGAGAAAGAGAGAGGGTGTGTGTGGGGGGAAGTTGCATCATGCAACGACCTACTTACCCCTCCTATGGACCCAACGGCTAAGGCAAATTTCTTTTCTTCAAGGATCCACCTCTGCTGCCATTTCTGGCTAAATCTGTTGCAGACAGCCAGCTGCTTTTGTGCTCATTGGATGACCAACCCAACAAGATCGTCACGGCCTCCTTCCTAATATTCTCAGAGATGGTTAAACAAATATTTTTAGCCCGGAAAAAATTTCCAAGACATTTTCCCAAAAAGAAAATGCTTAGCCCCTGAAATATAACGGCTGAAAAAAAAAAAAAAAAAAAAAAAAAAAAAAAAAAAAAAAAAAAAAAAAAAAAAAAAA
>JAJLUR010000094.1:5684-24209 GCA_030674225.1 Blastobotrys terrestris | reverse complement strand
CCCACTAAGATTCCGTGATCAGAGCACGCCGTTTCGGCGGTTTAACCGCCATTGGCGACCGATCTGCAGCTGCGCACCATGTACGTGCTCCAAGTCAAGGCACATGCATATGCAGGCGGGACACACCTTGAGGATGGCAGTGACAGGAGTAGTAGTGATAATCTATTAAAAATTAGTTGCTAGTAACATTCGTTAATTTCAAGTATATACGTAGAAAGAGGAAATACAAAACGTCGTGTAGTGTGTATTCGTTAAAAAACAAGATCAAACTTTAGGTTCATTTGACAAGTCGTCGTCATCGTCATCCAGGAAGCTGACGTCACCGTAGTCTAGTTCGTCAATAAACGGCTCCAATTCGGCAACTCTGGTCTCAAACGGCTCATTGTCCTGTTGCGGTAACGGGAAGATGAGCCCAACTACGTAGTACGACACAGAGCCCACCAACAGGGACAGAATCCATCCCATGTTGAACATGTCGTAGGCTCCCTGTGCCACCTTGTTGGTATTAGCCAACCCTGCCAATTCGGCGCAGAATCCCGGGAACGGCAGTGCGAACCCGGCAATGAAGGCGAAGATGGCTCTCCAGTTGATACCGTAGTTGAAGTAATATGCAGCGTGCTTGTCAAACGTGTACAGGGACCGTAGATCCAGGTTGCCCTTTCTGAGAAAGTAGTAGTCCACGGCCATGATGCCCACCACCGAGCCCTGGAAGATGGCGTATCCTCCGAGGAACTGCACAAAGGTCTGGGCAGAGCTCATGATTCGCCATGGAACGATGGCAAAAGCGACAAACAGACAGATGATCTGGCCGCGGATGACGTTGATGTATTTGGGCAGCAGACACGTCACGTCGGCCGCAAAGGGGATGATGTTGCAGGCGATGGTGGTGCCCAAGGTTGCAAAGGCGAAGGCCAGCGAGGCGAAGAAGACGCCGGCTCTGGCCTTGGAGGTGTAGCCGTGGTCGAGGATACCGTTGAGCAGGTCATACGGATTCCAGAACTCCTCCCCCCACTTCTCCTTGACGGCAGCGGTGGTCAGGATACCAAAGGCCGCACAGATCGTCTGGGCGAGCGGGAGACCGAGCATTTGACCGTACACCTGGGCCTTGGACGAGGTGCCGTATCTGGCGAGATCGGGCACGGTGACGACAAGGGCAGAGGTGGTGCCGAAAATGGAGTTCATTTGGCCCAGGACTGCGAAGGCGAAGACGTGAGTGGAGCCCCGCGCGGACTTGTCGACGAGGATCTTTGAGCTGATTCCGCCGTTCATGACTCCGGCCCAGATGACGATTCCGAGGCCAGCCAGCGGGACCAGGATGGACTTGACGGTGAAGAGATGACGCAGCTTGTATGTATGCACGAAAAGCAGCGGGAGGGTGATGAGGAATGCGAAGAAGAAGCCGAGGAATGTCTGGAGGTCGGTGTCCTGGGAGGCAGGGATGGTGTTGTGGATCTTTGTCCAGCCGGAGAAGATGCAGCGCAGACAGATGGAGATGAACTGGCCCTCGTAGTAGAGCTGGACGCCACCCCAGATGATACCAAGGATTGCTCTAAGGACGACGAAGAAGTAGTGGGCGTAGATTCCGAACGCAGCCCGGGCGAGGACGGGATAGCCCAGATGGTAGGACGTAGCTGCCCTGGAGTTGGCGACACACACCGCAGCGATGATGACGTTGGAGAAGAAGACTGTGATGATGGACTCCCAGATGTTCATGCCGGCCAGGATCATGTTGGACCCGTAGGACCAAGTGGCGATGGCCCACGACTCGGAGAACCAGTAGCAGAAGAAGGAGAACGCACCCCACACCCGACGGTCCACCCGCGTGGGCAGGAGGTCGATGTTCTGGAGGGTGTGCGTGGACCCACGGATCTGGATGGCCTTGTTGAAGTTCTCGAAGGACGAGAAGGCCCACTTGGTTTTAGCCCACACAGACGGCTTTTTGACAGACGCAGCAGCAGCACCAGCAGCGGGCTCAGGGTAGTCGCCCAACCGGCTGGAGGCGCCCTCGGAGCTATAGAGCGACATGGTCTAGACGGTAGTTAGTAGATGTTGGAGGCCCGAACAAAAAAAAAAAAAAAAAAGCCTGCTGCGATGGGCAGATCTGAGCCATTATATATAGCCTCTCACCGAGTTGTGTCTGCTGCCAACCCAAGAAGGGACTATCACCCGCGGCGCGTGCAGAAATAACATTAGGCGGAAAAAGAAACAACCAAGTGTGCAGATCGCCCCTTTCGGAAATATTATTGTAGCCCGCAATCCCGCCAAAAGTGGAAAAAAGCAGCCGTTGCAGATAACTCGACACACGCGAGATCATCTGGACCGTGCTCCGTACTGACCACAAAACTCTGCTGCGGTGTCCGTGCTGAGACAGCCTGACACGGTGGCCCATGCTCCCTCTCCCAGAACTCTGCTGCTGAGCCCGCTGCAGGTGCTACTGAGACTCCCCTTTTTTTTTTTTTTTTGTTTTTTCCCGCCGGTAAATGACCTCAACTACTACCCTAACACACTGCGCGCACGCGCCCCGATTCAATTTTCCTCTCATTTGGGAATCCCTGCAGCACATCATTCTGCGGCCCCGTTTCTTTTTCTGCCCACTGCGACCGTTGGCTGACGCTGCCATTGTTGAGCACATGTACACCCCACGGGTCGGCACTCAACCCGGACCATCATCATTGGTGGGGGGAGTTGCCTCCGGCGGCTTCTTTTTTCTCCGAAAAGAAGCAAAAAAGGTAGCTCTGCGAGGCAACTCCAGTGCTTTTGCTTCTTTTCTAGAAAAGAAGGCCGCCCGCAGGGCATACACAGACCCCCGTAGGGTGTACTGCCTCCGGCGGCTTCTTTTTTCTCCGAAAAGAAGCAAAAAAGGTAGCTCTGCGAGGCAACTCCAGTGCTTTTGCTTCTTTTCTAGAAAAGAAGGCCGCCCGCAGGGCATACACAGACCCCCGTAGGGTGTACTGCCTCCGGCGGCTTCTTTTTTCTCCGAAAAGAAGCAAAAAAGGTAGTTCTGCGAGGCAATTCCAGTGCTTTTGCTTCTTTTCTAGAAAAGAAGGCCGCCCGCAGGGCAATGGACCTCTACTGACATTTTCACCAGCATAGCAGCATGTTTTAGCCAGCATTGCCACGGTATGAGATAAGATACCAACCGCATTATCACCTAGCCCCGGATCCTATATGAATTATTCAACGTGCCAAAATGTCTGTCTGGACTACCATTAGACACAATATCGCTGGCTAAGGAGATCAGTGGTGTGGTTAAAAGAATTGCTTGTTTGTTATTGTCTTGAATTGAGCTAGATCTATTTAGTGGCCGTATATATTATTTTCCTACGAATTTTATCAGAACTTTTTTTCAGTTAAATGTTGTCAGCAATACCTGCGAACACGGCCTCCGGTACCGCGAGTGAGGGTAATGGTGTCTCACGACATAATACCTTCAACTCGTCCGTCGGAGCCTCATTGGAACCCATTTGAGGCATAACGCGGCAGAATTCCCTCGTCCCCCACGAAGTAACGTATTCACACCGATCAGGGAGTGATAGTTTGTCCACAACCCGGTTTCCTGACATAGTGCGTCCGCCATTTTACGCCTCCGGCGGCTTCTCCTGCGAGGCATCAGTGCTTTTGCTTCTTTTCTAGAAAAGAAGGCCGCCCGCAGGGCAATACACGACCCATGTAGCCTCCGGCGGCTTCTTTTTTCTCCGAAAAGAAGCAAAAAAGGTAGCTCTGCGAGGCAATTGGTGTTTTTGCTTCTTTTCTGGAAAAGAAGGCTGCCCGCAGGGCAATGTGCCTACGGCAGTTTTTTCCACATCGGGCTGCGGGGCTCACACGGCCGAGGGCCCCCCGCCGAATGCGGAGATGTGGGATAGCGGTGGGTGGGATGGTACTAAAAGCCACGACGATGCACCCACATGAGAAAACAACACCATCATGTCCGTAGAAGACACCATCGAACCATTTTATGTGCTGGATAGACCGTGCGTCCTTGGCGAGGGATGTATCTACCGCGAATCCGACTCCACTCTCCACTATGTGGATTGTCTGCACGACCCGCCTCAGCTCCACATTCTGGCCACAGACCCTGTCTCTGGCGATGCTGTGCATCCCGGCGTGAACGTCTCAGCCAGCTCTGTCGAAGCGGTGAACAGATCCAAGGACGGCCTCCGGGTCATCGACCTCGAGGACAGTGTGACCGTCATGGCCTTCCGCAAGAACGTGCCCGGATCCTACATCTGTCTGTACTATCAGGGGTTCGCGTTCATGGACGAGGCCACTGGCAAGCTGGACGTGATCAAGGAGATCATTCCGAGCGAGGAACGTCACATCAGACGATTCAACGACGGAGGATGCGACCCGGCTGGCAGATTCTGGGGAGCCGAAATCGACGTCAAGGCGCTGTCATACGGAGCCAACGCCTGTCCGAAGGACCACCAGCCATGCGGAAGGCTGTGGAGATACGACCCCGACGGCACCATGACTCAGATGGAGGATGGTCTTGTGTGTGGGAACGGAATTGGCTGGTCGCCTGATGCAAAGACCATGTATCTGCATGACTCCGCAGCACAGTACATCTATGCTTACGACTACGACAACGACACCGGCAACATCTCCAACAGAAGGACCCTGCGCTGCTTCATCGGTACGCCACACGAACCAGACGGAATGGTCGTCGACCGTCAGGGCAACATCTGGGTGGCCATGTTTGGCGGCCATTGCATCATGGCCATTGATCCCGAGGGAAACACCATCAAGACCGTCAAGACTGCAGCTCGCAACATGGCATGCACATGCTGGGGTGGAAAGAACCACGACGTGCTTTATGGGGTAAGTGCATACGACAAGAAGCCGGATCGTCAAGCTACGGATCAAGGTGGCCAGCTCTTCAAGTACCATCCCCAGGGCCACAGCGGCCAGCCTAAGTTCCAGTTTTCAGGTTAAGTAGCATCAATTGAATACATATTTACAACAAAGCGCGGCCTTCTTTTCCAGAAAAGTAGCAAAAGCACTGGGCCCTCCAGAGCTACCTCTTTTTTTCTTTTTGTCAAAAGAAAAAGAAAAGCAGCCACAGGGGGCTATTGATCAGAATAACCGGGCTTTGGAAATCCAGGGGGCTATAAGACATTCGAAACGGTGATTAGATAACCTCACGCGCACACACGCGCCGGATCTGACAGATCGATCGACGATCGAGGGTGCAGGGGTGACAGGGATGCAACGGTCAGCAGGGATCTTATTGTTCACGTAGTATATAATGCATTATGAATTGCCTGTGCGCAGTCGGAGACTAATTGGCGGCCCTTGTCCAGAACGCCGTTCATGGCCATGACTGGATGCGGAACCCCCGGGTAGACAGTGAAGGTGACGTTGATGCCGTTCTTCTCCAGCTTCTCTCGGTACTTTTCAGCTTCGCCCGATAACACGTCCAACTCTGCGACAGCGAAGTGGGCTGGTGGGCTATTCTGGAAGGACGCATCCGGGTAGTAGATTGGTGAGGCCCTTGGACTGACCCATTCCCGCTGGTCCGGCAAATAGTGGTGCCGGAACCACAACATTTTGTCGGCTGGAAGGGCAGGCGTGAATTCGAACTTTTTCCAGCTTTCGTATGTCTTCTCAGACGCATTGTTGTCGCAAACTGGAACGATGAGCAGCTGCAATCTGAGCTCCGGGAGCTCAGACCGTGCTTCGCGAGAGTTTCTCTCGCCAATCATGTGTGCCAACACGGCCGTCAAGTTCCCACCTGCCGACGAACCGCCTGCGGCCAATCGAGTAGTGTTGATGTTGAGCCCAGACATGTTGCGGGCCAACCAGAGGTATGCTTCCCATGTGTCCTCGACTGCAGCTGGATACGGGTGTTCTGGGGCCAAGCGGTAATTGACGGAAACCACAATGCACCGGCCGTGGGCGGCCCAATGGGTGCAATGGACGTTTTCAGTGTCGATATTACCGAGAACCCACCCGCCGCCGTGCATGTATAACAGTGCGGGCCAGCCGCCTGGAGGCGCTTCACCTTTCGGGGTGAACACCCTCACTGAAACAGGTTCTCCGTGAGTTTCTTGCCGTTCAACACTGAAGTCCTCTATCGACGCGACCTCGACGGGGTCCGCGATCCCTGGAATCAGCACCCCGGACGTACGCGAGTTCTCGACGGGCTGGTATTGCACCTGTTGCAAGTGGATGACGTGTTTGTTGTAGAAGTCCACGTACTGCTGGTCTAACAATGGAAGGACGCTGTTGTGCAGCGGGTACGGCGGCTGTGGGGAGCTCATTTGGTGCGTGTGTGGTTGTGTCCGCCCACTGATTCCCCATGTATTTATATACACCGTCGATATCTGTGGGGGGGAGGGGAGAGGGGGCATCCCACTCTACATCCCACGAATACTAAATGGCACTCGTGGATACATGCATACCTACGTCACTCTGGGGTAGTCAGACGAGCCCTGTCTCTAGGCACCTCGATGAGCTTAGACGTGACTCCCGCAAGGGCAGGGAAGTCTTGTGTGGACAAGGGGAAAGAAGCAAAAGCGCCGGAGGGGGGCTGTTGTGGGTGTGATGTTTGCCCTGTTGGCAGCTTTCTTTCTTTCCCAGAAACGAAGCTCGCTCTTGCTTATATTCGTGTTCGCAGAGGAAAGAAACCGCCGGAGCTACCTTTTTCTGCTTCTTTTCGGAGAAAAAAGAAGCCGCCGGACGGCTAGACGAACATCGTAGAACCTACTCTTCGGAAGGTCGTAGGTCGTAGGAGGCTGGTTCGTTTGGATGGAGTTCACCATCAAAGATCACCCCTGCGAGCGTCTGTCCGGATAAACATCCCTCAGGCAACAATAGACGGTGTTGTTGGTTTTTTCCGTGATCGTCATGGGAAATGACGTGTCACTTTGATATTATTTTTGCCACCGTCGCCACTATATAAAAGCCTAGCATTCCCACCATTAAATTGCAACATGTCCCCAACCAACAACCCTACATATCTGGAGCTACTGACGCTGTTTACACAGCTTTTGGCCCCCCATGCAGACGCCTGATGCTGCATCGACGCACTTCACGCATGTGAACTAATCAGAGACATACGTTTCGGGTAATTTCCACTGTCTGATCAAAGTGGCTTTCACACCTTAACCTTTGCTGTCTCGGACTTTTTTTTTTTTTTTTTTTGCTTTTGCCACCCGGGGGGTTACTGTCAATCTCTGCGTGACGATCTATACTAGTAGTACCCGACGTCAACGGTTGATTAAATGTTTCTTTTTTTCCTATATGGAAGTTACCCTACTGTCGGAACAAAACGAGTTACTCCGGGTCCCATTATCGATCGGTGGGGCTCGTTCGGCACGGGCAGACAGGCTAGCTAATTTCGCGACCTGCATTAGCTAATTTGAAGTAAGAGACCCACTAGGCCGTATACCGACGCTTTCCGATATTTTTTTTTTTTTTTTTTTTTTTTTTTTTTTTTTTTTTTTTTTTTTTTTTTTTTTTTTTTTTTTTTTTTTTTTGTGGACATGCAAGTTGACTCCAACCAAATGGCAAAGAGAACCGGCGACGAGCTCGAGAATGAAAATGGACAACCCGACAAACGGCAGTTTGTGTGCGAATATGCCGGGTGTGGGAAGAAATTCCAGAGAAAGGAGCATCTGAACAGGCATTCGTTGAATCGTGAGTAACATTTTCCAGCTGTGTTGATATTTCAAGCACTAATCGACGAAAAATTAAAAAAAAAAAGACAACCCCAGAACCACGTACAACTGCGAACGATGCACCAAGGTGTTTTATAGAAAAGATCTGTACAAGCGACATCTTGATAGACATAATAAGGGAATGTGGTTCAGACGAACTGGTAACCTTCCAGGCCACGACACAAGCAACAAGACGGAGACGACGCCCAATAATATTAATAACGGTAGCCCTAATAACCCTAATAACTCGGCTGGCCCAACAAATTTGGTCCATCCTCATGTTAACACCAGTCACCAAGGCAGCCCGCAAGGATCGGAAAATTCAATCTCTCCGCATAATTATCTCACTCCGCTGCTACCGCATGGCAATAGTAACGTCTCTAACGAACAGTCGTCGCCCTTTTCGCTATTAGCGCATCCTCCAGCGGCGGCGACAGCTGCCACTACCACGTCTCCATTGCAGCAACATCAGCAACATCAGCAGCATCAGCAGCATCAGCAGTTGCCGCCCTCATTGCCTCCTCCCCCCTCGCTGGCCCACCACCATCAACAACAGCATATGCCGCCAACGCTGCCATTGTCCGCCAACGGTGGCGCACCGTCGTCAATGCCGCCTTTGTACACGGGGGCTTATTTCCAGGATTCAGATCTCGGATGGCTGTTTGAAAACATGGACCACTTTGGGCATGAAAACGAAAGCAGCGACGGTGGCCGACCACCGCAGATTATGCCCGACTACGTGCCATCGCCAGAAAGACCTGATGAAGATACAATATGGCACACTGTAGTACAAAAAGTGCTCAAATGCTTATTCGATAAGAAATCCGAGTCGGCCTCAAGCTCCCCCCTCGACGCCTGCACGTTGTCCAACACATATTCCCACGAATTGGTGAATTCGTGGATTTCTGACCCCGTCTTAATGAAGAAGCATTTTTTAAATTATTTTGACGTCTATCACGACCATTTCCCAATCGTCCACAAACCAACTTTCATCCAGCGGCCCGATAAGGTCCATCCGCTCTTAATGATCTCAATGGTAACCTTGGGCACCGCATTTGCTGCTCAGGAATATTACTCCGTCTCGGTCAAATTACATGAACGGTTAAGATGGCTGGTGTTCAGTTACAATGAATTGGTTAACCCGCCATTGTGGATGTTTCAAGCCCTCATTCTGTTGGAAGCATTTGAAAAGATGCTGTCTACTAGAGCTCACCATGAATTGGCCTCGACTTTTCATGGCGCGATGGTCATTCTGATGAGAAGAAATCAACCGTTTTCATTTGACTTGGACGACGACGACTCTTCAGATGAATCGCTAATGAATGGCTCAAAACCAATCACCACAAAGTACTCGATGGAGTCAAAATGGCATCGATGGATCGAAAATGAATCCCTGCGGCGTGTCTTCTACCTTGCCTTCATTATCGATTCCCAGCATGTTGCCCTTTTCGGCCACTCCCAATGCATGTCCGCTAACGAAATCTTATTCGAATTGCCGTGTTTAGAAGACGTTTGGAACGCTCCTGACGCCCATTCGTGGATTTCCAGGTACGAGTCCACCAGCCGACCGCCGCGGTTCCTTGATGCGATCAAATCTCTATTAATGTTAAAGCCGTTGGATGCGACTACTTCGCAATTCTCGAGATTAATCATGCTTCACGGTCTTTATTCCGTGGCATCGCAAATGCAATCACAAAAGTCTTCGTCAATTGGTTTTGTATCGGGCAAAGCTACCGATTCGTGTAAAAATTGTGGGAAGATTCAGCAAACTGGTGATCAATGGCGGACCATATTGTCCCATGCAATTCAAACGTGGTCATTTAGTCTCTTCACGCATGATTCCATCATTATAGACGTTTGCCAGTCCTTGCACCAAATGGCCTATGTGTCTCTTTACCTCTCACATGCGACCATTTTAGACATACTGATATATGGGCGTTATGCATCGTTGGTAGGACGAAAGATGACCCGAAGAGACTTTGCTAAGGCGGAGAGGCAGGTCAGAGCGTGGGCTACTAGTCAGGAAGCGCTTGTGGCTGTGAAACACGCGTTGACCCTTATCCAAGATACGTTATTTCCAAAATCCATGAAATATGGCCATTCTGTCCGACAAACTAATATTTATGAAGCCTCTGCAGATAAAATTGCTCTGCGGCCATGGTGCTTGTTCATCTGTACATTAGTGGTCTATGCGTTCCATAGTAGTCACGCTAATGGCTATCAGGCTAAACTCCCTGCCAACTGCGCCAATCAGGCCGACACGTTGGTAATGGCGGAACACTACATTTCAAATCGCCTAAGAGCAATCACGTCTTCGTGTCCTGTTGATGGGTTCGTTGCTATGAACCAAACTGAACAGGACAATATCATGTGTCTGTTGAGAGCTGTGCAGACTGCTCTAGTAAACTGTCGCTGGCAAATGTTGGAGCATGCCTTTTCATGTCTAGGCGGTTTGATATATACTTAGATGCATTTTCTATTTTATTTTTATTTTTATTTTTTTTTTTTTATGTATATTATAGATGCTAACGTACTAATAAACTCTCATTCGAACGATGGTGGCATACACTCGATGAAACCTTTGAGGTTGGACTTTGCCCGCTGCGGCGGAGATAGCAAGACAATTAAGCCGCACATAATCTACTATAACCCAAAAAAACGTGGGCACTCCGCAGCAAGGCATTGTTTTTCCACTCCACTCCCTGCTACACTGTCATGGAAAAGTATATTGAACAAGTAGGAACATTCTGTAAGAATAGGATTGCTTCGCGGGCATATCATATTCCTGAGGATAGCCAATCTCTCAATGGAGAGTGGAAGTTTGTAATACGAGACACGTTATTGGAAGGGCTGGAAGACGCAAAGACCCTTTATTCTACTGCTAGTAGTTGCAAAGACTTCTCTAATATTGAAGTGCCCAGTCACTGGCAGCTGAAGGGCTATTCTAATCCACAATATACCAACATATCCTATCCATTTCCTGTTAACCCGCCGTTCGTTCCGACTCAGAACCCTACTGGTGTATATGTCAAATATTTTGATACCAACAAGCAAGTTGCGCAGAAAGGGGATAAACTTCGCATACGGTTTGACGGTGTCGATAGCGCGCTATATGTGTTTTTGAACGGTGCTTTTATAGGATTTTCTATGGGTAGTAGAAATCCTGCCGAATTTGATATTTCCAACGAGGTGGATTATAATGGAAAGAATTGCCTTATCGCGGTTGTCCCTCAATGGTCTTCTGGCAGTTATATTGAAGACCAGGATCAGTGGTGGTTATCTGGTATCTTCAGAGATGTTACATTAATTGGTTATAACAATTTGGGTCATATTGAGGATTTTGAGTTTCAGACAGTTTTTCTCGAAAAGAATCGTGCGTTCGTACAGCTTCAAGCCAATATTGAGCATGCAAGTCATGTCGGAGTCGATCTGGTATGGAAAATTGATGATGATTGTATTGCACGATCAAGCGGTGGTGATGAGCTCTGTAAGGGCCAAAATTTCAATGGCACTGTCACGATGAACGCTGAAGTCAGGAGACCGCTATTATGGTCGGCAGAATCTCCTAACCTATACAGCGTAGAAATCGAATTGTGGAACAATGGGAACTTGCTTCACAGGATAAGTACTCATCTCGGTATACGTTCGGTGGAAATTCACGGCGAGGTGTTATTAGTGAATGGGGAGCGGGTCATGCTCAAAGGTGTGAACCGCCACGATAACAACGCATGGAGAGGAAGGGCTCTACGTGAAGAAGATGTGAAACATGATCTCAAACTAATGAAGCAACATAACGTCAATGCGGTTAGGTGCAGTCACTACCCTTCACACCCGAGCCTTTTACACTGGGCTGATGTATACGGGCTTTATGTGATCGATGAAGCTGATTTAGAATGCCACGGCTTCGGATTTGCCTTCTACGGCAGGACTGTAGATGGCGGTAATGGCACAGGCGAAAACAGACTATCGCCTAAGATCGAACGTAAGGCGCAAGATTTTACAAGCGACAATCCAAAATGGCGAGATGCGTACCTAGAACGCCTTAAACAGATGGTATATCGAGATAGGAACCATCCTTCAATTATTATATGGTCGTTAGGCAATGAATCCTTCTTCGGATCCAATCATGTCGAAATGTATAAATGGCTTAAATCACGTTACCCAAAGTGGCCAGTTCATTATGAGGGAGATTCATCTGATACCACCATGGACGTGTATAGCTGCATGTATCCAAGTCATGGCTATGTCGATCAATGTGGACGAGATAAAAATCAAAAACCCATGATACTGTGTGAGTATGGCCATGCAATGGGAAACGGACCAGGTGGGTTGGATGAGTATTTGGAAATATTTTACCGTCATAGACGGACTCAAGGCGGCTTTATTTGGGAGTGGGCAAACCATGGGCTTAGCAAGCCGATTCCGGGAAGAAACGGACACTATTTTGCGTACGGGGGTGATTTCAATGAACCAATACATGATGGTACTTTTGTAATGGATGGTATTTGCACGTCTGATCATTTGCCCACACCTGGACTAGTCCAACTGAAACATGTTTACCGACCATTTGAATTTGTGTTTTCATCTGAGAAAAGAAAATTAAAATTCAAGATTCTAAACTATAACCTTTACACTGGTTTTGAAGATTATTATGCAGTGGCAGACGTTGAGGCCGTTTCAAAACTTCCTAATGGAGGCGGTAATCTTATCGATTCAGTAACGTTCTCTCCTCAGCAACTCTCTCGCAAAGAATGGCATGACGTCGTCCTGCCACCTTCAATACCGGAGAATACTGAATTAATAGTTACTGTTTCGGCAAGATTAGCCGAAAACAAACAATGGGCTCCCAAGGGGCATGAGGTCTGCTTTGGTCAATATATTCAACCTAGCTCTGCAGATGCTGCAGCAGAAGTTGAACCAGCTCAAGAGTCAAATATTGATTTGAAAGAAGCAGCTCTCAAGTATGATATAGTGGCTGGAAGTTGCAAAATCTCTGTATCCAAAGCAACGGGGAAATTTACAATTTTAAAGCAAGGCGAAAAGCTAATAAAGTCCGGGCCTGTGTTTGGTTTCTGGAGGGCTCCGACAGATAATGACATTGGTGGGGATGCCAAAGACTGGAAATCTCATGAACTACAGAATCTAGTCGAATCGTTGGATTACGTCGCAGCTGAGTTAACGGATGATCACAAAACGGTGAACGTATATATAGGTGTCTATATTTCACCGCCTAAAGTTCAATGGGGAATTTCGATGATTACTACGTACAGTTTCCGGTCTCAAGAGTTTTCAGAAAAACACACTGATTTGGTAATTGACATCTCGTCAGTGATGAAGCCACATGGATACTGCCCGGCTACTATACCCAGAGTAGGATTGGATTTTATTCTTCAAGATTCAATGGACTCAGTATCCTGGTTTGGGAAAGGCCCTGGGGAAACATACCCTGATTCCAAAACTGGTAATAAAGTCGGGTTATTTCATTCGAAGAAAGACCAACTTTTTACACCATATGAAGTTCCTCAGGACAATGGCAACCGTAGTGACGTGAGGTGGGTCAGCGTCGGATCTTACCCTTCAGTGTTCCAAAAATCTGCTAAAGAATTATCATTTGTGGCAGCCAGCAATCAACTCTTAAACTTTTCTCTTCAACCTTGGTCACCAAAAGAATTGGAGGCGGCAGGTCATCCGTATGAATTACAAGATGTCGCCAAACAAAACCACTTCAGAATGGACTTTGCAGTCCATGGTTTGGGAACTGCATCTTGTGGGCCTGGAGTGCTGGATAAATACAAATTGAAACTGTCAGAACGAAATTATTCAGTTAAAATGGTTATTCATAATATTTAAATAAATTAGGATGAGTACTTTTGGTTTATCTTCTTTTAAGGGACAAGAGAAAATTACCAAACTTTTGCATATATTCCCAGATCCATTTGTCTCTATCAGCGGGTGCCGCCGCAGTATCTGTGAAGTTGTTTTCGTGTTGATTCATGTATCGTAAAACGTCCTTCCGAGTTATTAATCCAATGAAAACACCTTGTTCCTGAACAAATATTGTAGAAGGCCCTAACTTATGGAAAATATCAACAGCAGATTCCAGAGGTAGATTCGAATCAACCGTAATGGGCGAAGTGTTGACAATATCAAGATGATTTTGTGTCTCCATATCCTTACGATTGACCTGTCCCAGTATATAGTTGTATTCATCTAGCACCGGGAAAATGGTATGATTGCTTTCTAGCGCATAAGAAATTTGAGTTTCCTCTATAGGTTGTTTCAACGTGAAGGCATTTTCCGTCATAGCATCTTTTACAGGAATATTCAGAACATGATCCTCCTTATCATCCAAAAATGGATATCCGTTAGCTACGATCGCCTGATCAGCAATACCAGCATTATTCCACTTATCATTGATAATTTTAGTAACACCAACAACAATCATAGTAGGAAGCACATAGCCCAAGGCTCCTGTCAGCTCGAACATCACAACAACTACTGTAATGGTAATGTTCATTATCCCGCTTAAAGCAGCAGCGGCACCTAAAAATGCATAAGTTCCGGGAGTAATACAAGGAACCTCAGGATCAGGTGGGCACGCTGCAAAATACCCACTGCCTGAACCAGCACTCTTTTGCATCATCTGCACAATCGTCCCTATGAAGCGTCCAAATAACGCACCAATGGCCATTGATGGCACAAATATCCCGGCTGGAACTTTGGATCCATACGAAATAATGACGAAAAGCGTCCGGATTATCACTGCACCCAACAATGAAAATAACAGCCACAACCTGGAGTCTGGATTACACAAATGTTCATCGTGAGCATCACATTCTCTGAATAATACTTGCATGGATTCAGTCATGTCAATCCTTAGAAATTGGTTGAAATAGCATATAATTGCCGTCATCCCTGCTAGAACAGTGGCTTCCTCCACAGCGTATTTTTTTAAATATCGTTTTCTAAAAGCCTGTGCCCTCAGGTTCCATTTGGTCACAAACAGTCCGTAGAATCCGCCAAAAAGACCCAAAATGAGGTAAAATGGCAGTTCAAAATAGTGCCAGTCTCTGTCGTATTTGACCGAAAACAATACCAACTGACCAGTCCTAAACGGGTTCACAGCAGCCAATGCTCCGGTAGCAATCATCGCACAGAAATAGGACCGCCAAACAGTGGTTAATGAAAAAGTAGTACTGATTTCTTCCAGAGAAAACAAAACACCTCCAACTGGCGACCCAAAAGCTACCGCAACACCTGCTGCTGAGCACGATATTAAAATTTCTCGCAATTTTGAATGATGACCTTGGTAGGTAGACAACCTTGATGCAATTGAGTTGCCTACACAAACGGCATAGTGAACACTAGGTCCTTCTTTTCCTACACTCAATCCAGAGGCAATCGTTAATGGCAAAGCAATCGACTTTATTGCTAAAGTTTTGGCACCTAGATAGCCCTTCATAACAAACCCAGCGATAATACACTTGATTTCAGAGATACCAGATCCTGCAGCATAAGGGGCAAAGGAATAGACCAAAAATGCACTTGCAAAAGAGAATGCAATAGAGAATAAGACGTATACAATATAGTTAACAGGAGAAAACCATGACCCCCATTCAACCCATTCGTTGCATTCTTCAAACCCGGAACAACAAAAGTCTTTATTAAGATAGAATCCAACTGTACAATGACCAGTTTTGATGTCGCCTATCCATTCGGTCACGATGTTCAACACTCCCGCAATTAATCCAATGCATATCCCCACTAAAGCTAGAACTAGCCATCCTTCTGATGCAAGTAGAAATTCACGTAACTTGATCTTCCAACGCGACAACCCAGACTTTCTGAGTCGACCTATCTCTTGTCGCTTTAGTCGATTCTCATGTGTAAAATCTTCAACCCAATCAATCGTACTAAAGTTTTGATACGCACTGGCTTGGTCTCCCGCCATTGTGCACTTTTTTGGATCGACTGATTGATTTACTGGAGTAATTTGTTGAAAATGGCGGTGGTTTTACTCGACATGGTTGTCTATCACACAACTTAGGTATACTATTTTTTCCAATTCCTGAGCAGGAGGTATTCTACTCTTAATTTTTTTTTTTTTTTTTGTTTGTTTTTTTCAAGAGATTATATTAATATTGATCATTGCATTCATTAGTAGTCGTTATATATAATACATATGGAGTGTTGTTATTGCATTAAGCCGTTGATAGCTTCACTTATCAAGCTCAAAGACGTACCCTTGCCGGTCAGTAATTTCAAACTGCTACGAGCAACCTCGATCCATACATCCGTGTCCATTACGCTTACCCATTCTTTGCCAACACCGTTGCGGAGCTGGATAGAGAATTTTGAATTCGAACCTCTTCCAATGTCGATCGCCAATCCGCCAAAAGGATGACCAAACCAACTTGAGGGAAGTTCGAAATCTAAGGCTGAACTGCAATTGATAAGGATACTAGGAGGTCGGACTTCTCCCGGCCACTCGCAGTCCAAGGATTCGATACAACCTATCTTTGTGTTATGATTGGAATCACCTTCGAAAGACAAGATACCAAAATTTTTAGGTCGCTGGTGATCAGGCTGGGTCACATTGCCCTTTCTCGTGACGTAGCGCATAGAAGTTATGGTATCGCTAGCCTGGTCGACACTGGAAGCCTGAGATCCAAGCAAATCGATCTCTTCAGCGATATGGCTGAACTGGGCAATGGCTTTTTTGACTCTACACAAATCACAATCGTGGATGAAAATTTTCTTCACTCCAATATTGATTAATGCAAAAATAGCTGCTCTTCCTAATCCTCCAGTGCCTATCACTACTGCAGTGGTGGAAGAGTTAATTGAGTTCTTCGTCGGCAATTTTTTCAAAATGCTTGTGTAAAATCCTTTCCACTCGGTGTTCTCTCCCAAGAGGTTATTGATTTGGAGTGTGTTTGGATCTCTTTCTTCCAAAATTAGATTGGATGCTCCAATGGCCTTGGAATAGGTTGAATACTCAGGGAGTTCTGAGAAAATTGTCTCTTTGAAGGCCTCAGAGACAAATGCTCCACCGAATGAATTTGAAGATAGGATTTGCCTAATTGTTGAAATATCGTCAATGCTGTGTTCGTAAAACGTGTACGAAAGCCCGAGAGCATCAATGGAACTTTGCAAGATTGTTCTCCAATAATTGTGACCGATTCCAAAGTAGAATATGTATTTTCGGGGAAGTAAGTTTAGATTGCAGAGAATTGCGTTTGCTTCGCGAAGAGTCATGTCACCATCGATTTTTTCCCCAATGTTGTGAAACCCATCTTGTATTTTGGTCGACTGGCATTTCAGACTGTTTGGGTCTGTCCAAAAGGACGGATGAGTCACAGGAGTGAAAATGTGATTTAGACATCTGGAGAATTTTCCCAACGGACCCTCGTTGAACCGAATTAAGTTTTCTGTTCGGACCTGTTTACCTTTTTCCAGCTGTTTCATGACTGCAAATAATTTGCAATTATCGTCCAGTTCCAGAGCCTGACTCCGAAGCATGACCAAATCGCATCCTAATTTTTGGGCCGATTTAATTATTGCAATAATTCTAGATTCCTCCCAGATGTTCGAATTAAACACTCCAATTATTCTTGTATTTCTGTTAATTGGAGAATATGACTCAAAGTCATCGTGATATTGGACGGAGATGTATTCAACGTTAAGTCTCAACCCAAAGAGGAACAGCTTGCGATAGATAGTGTCATCTTTGAAGGCATGGACTAGCCGCTCTTTTGAATGACCAAGATCGTATACGATAGGGATGTCTAGATTTTTCGACCTCAGATAGCCGATTTGGATCGAAATGTATTCAAGAACATCTTTTTCATTTTTGAGGGCCCAAAGAGCCATGATATCAATTCGCACCTGGAAGGCATCCACACCCACACTTAATGCTTCTAAATCCAACCCCAGCAGATTAGTGTACGGCAGATGCAGACTATGTGTGTAGGCGTCATAATTCGGCAATGGAGTGGTTGGCTCATATATTTGTCGAATAAACTTGAGAAATGCCTCCCCCGTATGTTTTAGAGTTAATGAGGCATGTTGTTCGCAGGAATAAGTGGGACCTATATTGTGGAACTCGTAATCGGAACAATCACGATATATCTGTCTGCGATGCTTTGCCAACGCAATCAATTGGTCTGGGTTATCCACCATTCTTTGCAGATAGCTGCAGCTCTCATCAGTGTCCCGAGTGATGCTTATCACCGGCATGATTTCTTTACACTTCATCAAGATTCCCTTAGCGGGCTCTTCAATGATATTACTAGTCGCGGCAATCACACAGTTTTTGGAATACCGGTTGGTTAAACTCTTGAACAATTCGAACTCCTTTCTGTAATATTCCTGAGTTGTGTACTTTTTCCTCATTGATTGGTACGATTCACCGTTCATCGTCTCCAATAAGGTTATAAGATCAACAAACTGTCTTTTCATTGCCATGGCAGTCAGCACCGCCAGTGACGATTTCCCAGACCCTCTCGGCCCTATTAGGATGATTGAAGCATTTCCGTCGAATTGTGGTATTGCACACATGCTAAATTGAAAGCATGAGACGGAGTATACGTAGGTTTTGTCCTTAGAAAAAAAAAAAAATGAGTAACACAAAAGTCCGTAATTTTCTGCCTGGGAAATAAGATGTAAACTGCCGGCATTTCGGCCGAAACCTTTGCCGTCATTTTCGAAGGACCACCTATCTAGCAGCGTACAGACATTGAAACGGGTATTAAATGGGCATTTTTTTAAGCTATTCACATGAGTGTTAAAAATTCAGAGTAGTAATAGTAGTAGTAGTAAAAAAAAAAAAAAAAAAAAAAAAAAAAAAAAAAAAAAAAAAAAAAAA
>JAJLUR010000093.1:24292-49659 GCA_030674225.1 Blastobotrys terrestris | reverse complement strand
ATACCACACCCATCGCGGATAGTCCCTCGTCTCAGCCCGCTTCCCCTCCTCGCTTCTGTCCGCCGCAGCCCGGTGCACGTCGCTCGTGAACCCCGGCTGCACCCGCCACAGCACGCTGCGGCAGAACGTCAGCACAAAAAGAATCCGGATCGTCACATTGAAGTGCTCCGTAAACGTCAGCGCAGAGCTGGCAATACAGCCCAGCAAAATCAGCTCCGGTGGCCAGTTGTCTTGTGCCATTTGTCGTGGTAAAACCACCTCTCTCCGGTCCCAACTACTAATCGGCACTGTCCACTACAGTCTCCGATGGGTGGTTCTCTGCCTCCGGCTGCTTCTTTTTTCTCCGAAAAGAAGCAAAAAAGGTAGCTCTGCGAGGCTCCACCGCAGGGCACACACCGACCCCGTAGGGTGTGGCACCGTTAGTAGCTCGATTAGATAGTTGTCAGTAAATTGCGAGGCAATTCCAGTGCTTTTGCTTCTTTTCTGGAAAAGAAGGCCGCCCGCAGGGCATACACAGACCCCGTAGGGTGTATTGCCTCCGGCGGCTTCTTTTTTCTCCGAAAAGAAGCAAAAAAGGTAGCTCTGCGAGGCAAGTCCAGTGCTTTTGCTTCTTTTCTAGAAAAGAAGGCCGCCCGCAGGGCATACACAGACCCCGTAGGGTGTATTGCCTCCGGCGGCTTCTTTTTTCTCCGAAAAGAAGCAAAAAAGGTAGCTCTGCGAGGCAAGTCCAGTGCTTTTGCTTCTTTTCTAGAAAAGAAGGCCGCCCGCAGGGCACACACAGACCCCTTAGGGTGTGGTACCGTTAGTAGAGCGATTAGATAGTGTCAGTAAATTGCGAGACAATTCCATTGCTTTTGCTTCTTTTCCAGGGCACACACCGACTCGGTGGGTGTGGTAGCGTAGGACGTAGTTGTCTGAATGCGTGAACCTAGTAATGATGGGGCTGACGTAAGGCTGTGCACCAGGACGGCCCATTCACCGGAGTTCCGGTATGCATAACGCATCCGCGGCTGGCCGGTACCTAAACCTGGTTTGTCCGAGCAGATAAGCATATGCATCTGCACGTGGTTTTTCCGAGACAGTTCTTATTTTAATTTTATAGTGTTTTTGCTGTGATCTGTGGCGCATGTGATCTGTGCGCAGTGCGACATACAGGTTGAAGCGAAAAAGGTGTGCGGTAATAAAACTGGGCTTGCTACATTTCTTCAGAGACGGTGTGTATAGCCGTTACGACGTGGTGCAATTCTTATATCTATTGAGGGAGGAAAGTAAACCACTAACGGCTGAAGGCAATTACACGATATAGAAAAATAGAGTATAACCAAAAAAGGCGAAAAGTATCCAGACTGATTCGACTGCTACCAATGTAATGGTAGTGCCGATGAGTACGGCTGGCATTCATGTGCTCCGCCGTCTAGACAATCATATCCCACGTAACCTCCGGCGTTTTCGTTTTCTCCGAAAATAAACAAAAGCAGTGGCTCTGCGAGACCCGTGGTGTCTCCGGCGGCTTCTTTTTTTTTTCTCCGAAAAGAAGCAAAAAAGGTAGCCCTGCGAGGCTATCCTGTGCTTTTGCTACGCCGATCCCGTAGGGCGTGGTACCGTTAGTAGCTGGATTAGATTGTTGTCAGTGCTTTTGCTTCTTTTCTAGAAAAGAAGGCCGCCCGCAGGGCAATACACGGCCCATGTAGCCTCCGGCGGCTTCTTTTTTCTCCGAAAAGAAGCAAAAAAGGTAGCTCTGCGAGGCAATTCCAGTGCTTTTGCTTCTTTTCTAGAAAAGAAGGCCGCCCGCAGGGCAATACGTAGACCCCGTAGGGTGTGGTGCCTCCGGCGGCTTCTTTTTTCTCCGAAAAGAAGCAAAAAAGGTAGCTCTGCGAGGCTCACCAGTGCTTTTGCTTCTTTTCTAGAAAAGAAGGCCGCCCGCAGGGCATACACACGACCCCGGGTTGGACAGCGCTCATAAATTGCATATATTAGTCTATCTACACATCGTTGGTGTTCATTTTTGTACACAGATCCTCCATCCGGTCCACCATGGACTCCATGCGCTCCTGCAGAGCCTCCAGCCGTTGGAGTCTCGACTCAATTTGGTCCATTGACTCCTTCAACGACTGCGAGCGCTGGCTGGTGGACTCCTCCTGCGACGGCTGGTCAGAGCCCGCTTCCACCGTGGCCCAAGTGTGGCCATTCAGCTGGATCTCATACGTCCCCTGGGCGCCCTGTCGAGCTCGCAGCGCAGTCCACCCGGTCGGTAGTCGGAAACCAGGAGTATCGACCACTAGCGAGTCGTTCGGAACAGCTCTCATGTTGGAATCGACCACATGGGGTCGTGTTATTGCAGCCGCAGGGGCTGGGGTTGGCTGTTCGGGGCCATTGATGTTATTGTTGTTGTCTTGGTTATTGTTCACTCTCCAGCCCCCATCTGCGTCTTCGCCATTGGCCTGCGGTAGCACTGATGCCCGACACGTCGGACATCGCTGAGACCGCTCCAGCCAGCTCTTCAAGCATCCATAATGGATCACGTGTCCGCAGGCGAGCTTCTTCGGAACATATCGTTGAGGCTGGTCATCGACAACCTCCATTTCCTCGCGACAGACGATGCAGACAGCCTCCTGGGTCAAGTCGGCTGCATCCGCAGTCGCAATCAGCCGGTCCATCTGCATTCGAGCACGACGGAATTGAACAAAGTCCCGGATGCGGCCTATAAAGCTGGATGCGGTCATGTATACATCCCGCATGACGTGGATTGGCGGTCCATACGGCTTGAGCATGAAAATAAAGAAGGAAACATAGATCAGCAGTCTCGTGGCATCAGACAAGACCTCAAGGCCGAACAGATACACACTCTTGGGCTCCCACCGATCCTCGTCGTCGTGGGCGTCCAGATAGTTATCCTCAAGCTGGTTCAGGCCGTACTTGCCAATTGACAGCACAATCGAGTTCCCGAGGAGCGCAAACTCAAATGCAAACATCACCATCACCCCGGGGCCGTTAATAAATAGCTGAGCTGCGCAGCTCTTGACAAACATCACGTCCAGACCGAAGAACAGGGCCAGCGCCGTCCACAGCCGCAGCTTGAGCAGCGCAGACGGCGGCTGGGTGCTCTGGAAGATGAGCTCGACCCGATCCGCACAGATCCAATGGAACACCTTCATGAACGTGAGCATGATGAAGTAGGATGCAAATTCAAAGTTAAAGTCGTCACGAAAGATGGTCATGGCCAGAAACGTCTCCGTGAGCGTGTACCACGACCGCTCGTACAGGTTGTCCAGTTCCAGCGCACGCAATGGCCCGAAAAACGCCAATTGCACGCCTCTTCCTATCATCAACGCAAGCAGCAGCACCATGTTCACCAGCACCAGCAGACTCACGCTGGATTGCGAGATGGACACGCATGCTGAGTAGAAGTTCGGTCTCTCGACAAACGCCAGCACTACGACGCTGGTCGCCAGAGCCGTGCTGACCCCGGCATATGCAGTGAATCTCATTTTGTCCATCAATCCATTACCTGTCCACACTCTCTCTGCTTTCTAGCCTTCCTGGGGTGTCGGTGATGTGTTAGCAGGCGCAGAGCCCGACTGCCCCGGTCCCAACAAACACCCCAACCCTAACCACCCATGCGGCGCTAGAAGTCTATAACGACCCTTAAAATGCTAGTTCCCGGCCCATGTGGACTCCGAAGCAAAAGTTAAGTCAAAAAGGAAAAAAGGTAGCTCTGCGAGGCTGTGAAGTGCCTCCGGCGGCTTCTTTTTTCTCCGAAAAGAAGCAAAAAAGGTAGCTCTGCGAGGCAATTGCAGTGCTTTTGCTTCTTGTCTAGAAAAGAAGGCCGCCCGCAGGGCAATACACGGCCCATGTAGCCTCCGGCGGCTTCTGTTCTGGAAAAAGAGGGCCCACACGAGTGGGACCCGTATACATTCAGTGTTTCTTGTGTTTGTGCTCTAATCTATTAATAAATTGTAGATAAATCAAAATTGCCCCTCCAATGGGGACCCCATCTCTTGATGGCTACGATACTTAGGAATGCAAACAGAGAGCCAATTGCCAGCATTGTGTACAACCAGCCGAAGCCCATGGCCCGCTTCAGGGGCTCGGCTACAAACGTCGCGACGGCAGCAAGACACATTCGCAACAGGTTGTTGAGCGCCACCCCTGACGACCCTTTGCCTGGTAGTGTGTCCACCAAGTAGGTCATGGTGTTGCCGAAAATGATCATGGACGCAATTCCGAACAAGAACGTTCCAACCAGCGGACAGAGCCAGAAGGTTTTGGCGTGGGCCGTCCAGCCGAAGATCAGCAAGGAACACGGATACAAGACGGATGCGATGTAGACGTTCTCCGCAATTCGGTCCTCTGGAACCACCTTGCCGTTCTTGTTGACCGAACGCTTCATCACTTTGTCGCTCCAATACCCGTTCAAGATGGACGAGAACAGATATCCGACCGAATTAGGGATATACATGAGCCCGACAATAATGGAGCTGTAGTTGTAGGGCTTGTCTGTGTACAGCTCCTCAATTCCCACGTTGAGGAAGTACAGACAGCAAAAGCAATATGCATTGAAGACAATCGACAAGGGTACTGGTGGGTACTTCAACATTTTGAACCCATGCAACGGCTGGAGAAAGATTTGCTTTATCATCTGGGATGTGGTTAGTTTGTCTGGGGTGGTCTCTGCGGCAGCAGCAGTTGTTGTTGGCAGGTTAGCTTCTAAGTCTGGTTGTTGGTTATTCGCATCTCGGCTGGACACGTGGGAAATATTGGGCATTAGTGTGTCGCAGGGCTGTTGCTCATCCTGGTCTTGCTGCTCCCCTTCTTCTTTCTTCTCTTGAGCAGAGCGCTCTTGAGCAATCATCTCCTTGGTCCGCAACGTCTCCGGAAGACCAAAGATGACCAACAGGAGGGCCACTGCTCCCACGATCACCAGGAACCATTGGGTTCCTCTCCAGCCCCACTCAGCGGTGATCAAACCACCGAAAATTGGGGCAACGAGAGGTCCGCATAGAGGACCAATGTAAAAAATTCCCATAGCCCGCCCTCTCTGGACGGTGGTGAAGCAATCGCCAATTGTTCCAGCACCAACGGCCTGAACAGAGCCCGCGGCCCCACCAGCGAGGATTCTGAACACCATGAGGGCCCCGATATTCGGGCTGAGGGCGCATCCAATGGTGAATCCGACAAATAAGGTGAAAGAAATAATGTACACGGTGCGTCTGCCGTTGAATTCGGAGAACGACGACCACCAGAGCGGGAAAATCCCTAATGCTAGCAGGTACACACCAAACGACACGTTAACAACGTCGGTGGTAGTGTCCAAGTCTTTAGCTACCGAGTCCATCGCCGGTAGGAAGATGGAAGTGCCCATGGGCGCAACCATGGCACATAGTGCAATCACAAAAGTGATGAACCATTTATTTCGCCCCGGATGAGCCTGGGCGTCTCGGCGTTCCTTGACCAATACGAAGGCGCTCAAGAGTCCACGCCGTTCCTTTAAAGGAACGATTCTGGCCCTATTATCGTCACTGTCTGTGACGATTGATCCATTTTTTTCACTCTCCTGGCCCCGAGTGAGCGGCTCCGGGTGCGGGTGGTAGTGTTCATCTGTCGAGGACGCCGTATCCTCAGCGTCCCCTCTTGCTATATTCTCCTTACTACGAGTCTCCATGCTAGATTACCGTCCCTGCACTCTCTAATAGTTCATATCAACTACAGCCCTTTCGAGCAGATCAGGTCTCGGTTTATATACTGCGGACCAAAGGGCCGTCATCGGAGACCGATATCCTCCGCGCTGGTCGGACTCCGGGGGAGGACAGCCTTATTATATCCTCGATTTCGCGTATAGCTACTCAATTGGGCGGCTAATTCGCATAAAACTGCTATAATTGCAGCCCAGTTTGGTTTTATTTACACGTTGGCATGGAATTGATTTCTGATTTATGATTTATAAAAAAAAAAAAAAAAAAAAAAAAAAAATATTCTTTTTCTCAGGGTTAGGGGACTGTTCAATAATCCTTTTTTTTCATGTGGTCACGGGAGCGTCCTATGAACGCACATCTCATATATATAGGCCCGATCAGCCCGGACGTCAAGGCATTATCACCACCGCAACGTTATCACTATCAGCAGTACTTTGAACAATGACGGCCCAATCGTTCTCGGTGCCATTGCAGATCGTCCGAGGAGCGTCTGTGGTGCTGTTCATCTTAACATCGTCGTTTTGGTAAGCACGGCTTTGCTGGCTGGATCAACACCGAGCTTTCTCGTTTGCTAACGTCCTACGCAGTATATATGGAACCCAGGCGGTCGGCTATCCCCTCTCCTTCGTCGCACCGCAAGTGTATAGAGCCTGGATAGACATCACCAAGCAGTCGTTTGGGATAATGCTGACTGCGGTCAACCAGTTCTTCACACCCACGCTTGCCACTATGACCGGAGATAAGGAACTCGAAGGAGTCTTTAAGATCAACACTGACGGCACCCTCAAGTCGCAGTTTGGCGACAGAATTGTTTTGATGGCCAACCATCAGTTGTATTCGGATTGGGTGTACATGTGGTGGGTAGCGTTCACAAACCAGCTTCACGGGGCCATCTACATCGTCCTCAAGGCGTCCTTAAAGCGCTTGCCCGTCTTCGGCTGGGGTATGCAGAACTACAAGTTCATCTTTCTCTCCCGCAAATGGGAGACTGACCAAAAGGTCCTCAAGGATGGCCTGCGTTCAATTGGCCAGGAAAAGAACTGGCCCGCCTGGCTGCTCCTGTTCCCAGAGGGCACCACCCACAACAAGAATGGGTACAATTCCACTGTCAGCTATGCCAAAAAGGCCGATCTGGATGTGCCCAAGCATGTTCTTTTGCCCCGGGCGCGCGGCCTTCGCTACAGTCTGCTTGATCTGGCCGATTCTGACGTAGAGTATCTCTATGACGCCACAATCCACTATTCTGGCATGCAGGAGGGCATCTATGGACAAGATTACTACACTCTACGGTCCATGTATCTCCGGGGTACCTATCCAGACAACCTCACCATCTACTGGCGCAGATACAAGCTGGCCGAGATACCCTACAACGACGAAACGGCATTTGAGCGATGGATTCAGAAGGTCTGGTACGAGAAGGACGAACTGCTAGATCGAATGATCAAGACGGGTTCCTTTGTCGAAGAATCTAAGCAATCGCAAACAATGGCCAAGGTTTCGGCCCCAGTCAAGCTTAACACCCCGTTCCAGCTCTTCCAGGTGTTCTCCGTCCCTCTCAATTGTCTCATTCTTGGTCATCTCGTATGGAACCATGCTCTACCTCTATTGGGTCTTAGATAATGTCTAGTCTAATTTATTACCTGTATTGCTAGTACCCGTATAGCCTCCGGTGGCTTCTTTTTTCTCCGAAAAGAAGTAAAAAAGGTAGCTCTGCGAGGCCCCCAGTGCTTTTGCTTCTTTTCTAGAAAAGAAGGCCGCCCGCAGGGCAATACACGACCCTATGTAGCCTCCGGCGGCTTCTTTTTTCTCCGAAAAGAAGCAAAAAAGGTAGCTCTGCGAGGCCCCCAGTGCTTTTGCTTCTTTTCTAGAAAAGAAGGCCGCCCGCAGGGCAATACACGACCCTATGTAGCCTCCGGCGGCTTCTTTTTTCTCCGAAAAGAAGCAAAAAAGGTAGCTCTGCGAGGCCCTCAGTGCTTTTGCTTCTTTTCTAGAAAAGAAGGCCGCCCGCAGGGCAATACACGACCCCATGTAGCCTCCGGCGGCTTCTTTTTTCTCCGAAAAGAAGCAAAAAAGGTAGCTCTGCGAGGCAATCACCAGTGCTTTTGCTTCTTTTCTAGAAAAGAAGGCCCCCGCAGGGCAATGTACCTCCGTCGGTAGCTTTAGCTTCCTTTCTACAAAACAGGGCCGCCTGGATGTCTTCGTTGCAGATTAATATTGTGTATAAATAGCTACAAATGTTGAGAGACCCATTCGACCACCTTATCCACGACTTCGAAAGGTTTGTCCCCGACCAATTCCTCCGGATAATCACCAGGGACCGCAAAGCCATGGGGCAGATCGCTTCCCTGGACAGTCAGCCGGTCAAAGGTCACATTGTTCTGTCGCAACTTTTCAACGCCCTGGGTAAGAATGTTTTCCGATAGCATTTCGTCGCTCTCGGCGGACACTAGATACAACGGTCTAGAAACAGAATTGAAGTCCGACGCCTCCAGAAGGGACGGGTGGATGGCAGCACCCACTGTGATCAGGTCCTCATCCGAAGACCACTCGTTGTTTTCATGGCCCTCCAGCAGCTGCATCACATAACGGCCACCAAAAGAATATCCAATGACCGCAACCGACGAGGGACGGAAAACTTCAATAATCTCCGCCACAGCACTGGCCAAATGCGGCGCAGTGCGCTCATATGTGTGCTTCGCAAGCCACATTTCGTCCAAAAAGCCCTTGACTGCCCCAGCAGCCCGGTTTTTGAAGAAATTGAGCAGGGACGACCCGCCTTCCCCCGCTGACTCTGGTTCGGACTGTTCTTCAACCACCACCCCAGACGTCGGAATTGGATCCTTGTCAAAGAGATCGGGCATGATCACAGGGCACTTGAGCTTTTCAGAATACAGGTCAGCCAGTCTCATGTTGTTTGAGGACGCAATCCCTAATGAGTTTGTGAGTAAAACCACCAATTGTTTGGTTTTGGGCTCTTTGTGTTGCGAGACGTACACTTCGACCCCGGTCTCTGAAAGTACGAATTTTTGTCCTGACGATCTTCCTGGTAGTTCCTTCTCTTTGGTGTCCTTTGGTGGTGGCACCGGCGGTGTCTCCTCTGCTGGGGTGCTCTGCTCAGTCTCATCGTAGTCGTCGTTATCACCCACCTGTATCGTTTCCGTCACACTGTTGTGCTCTCCATACGGATTCTCTACCTCTGCCTCCTCCCCCTCTGATAAGGGCAATTTCTCTTCAGACTCTCTTTTTTCCGTCATCACGATGGTGTTGTGTGGTGCTTAGTGTTGTGAGTTTGCCTGAATCCAAAACATGGCTATCAGTATGTGCGGCTGAGGGGGACCAAGCTTGAGCTCGAGTACTAATATACATAATACTGCTCGTAGCCGTCGGTGTGAGGCAGGGAAAGCCTAAACTAAAAGGGGACAGACTCAAGGGATGCCCTGCGGGCGGCCTTCTTTCTAGAAAAGAAGCAAAAGCACTGGTGATTGCCTCGCAGAGCTACCTCCGGAGGTACATTGCCCTGCGGGGACCTTCTTTTCTAGAAAAGAAGCAAAAGCACTGGTGATTGCCTCGCAGACCTACCTCCAGAGGTACATTGCCCTGCGGGCGGCCTTCTTTTCTAGAAAAGAAGCAAAGCACTGGTGATTGCCTCGCAGACCTACCTCAAGAGGTACATTGCCCTGCGGGCGGCCTTCTTTCTAGAAAAGAAGCAAAAGCGCTGGTGGGCCTCGCAGAGCTACCTTTTTTGCTTCTTTTCGGAGAAAAAAGAAGCCGCCGGAGGCTACATGGGGTCGTGTATTGCCCTGCGAGCGGCCTTCTTTTATGAAGTTACAATGAGACGTTTATTTTTACTCTAAAATAGCATTTACTCAAGAGAGGAAGCACCAGTGATAATGTCGACCAATTCGTTGGTGATGACGGCTTGACGGGTTCTGTTGTACAGAATGGAGTATCTGCCAATCATGTCGTTGGCGTTCTTAGAGGCGTTGTCCATAGCGTTTCTACGGGCAGAAATCTCAGAGGCGTGGCCCTCGGCGAGACCCCACAAGATGTAGTTGGCGAGGGAGAATTCGGCGAGGTTCTGGGTGACCTCGTCTTCGATTTCATAGGAGCCGAGCTTTGGGGAGGATTCAATGGCTTGTTGGGAGAAGGCTGGGAGGATGGTAGGCTCGAAGGAGACACCGGAGGCGAATCTGTTGTACATGATTTCGACTTCATCGTAGTCCTTTCCGAGCTGGGAGATCTGGTCAGCAATCAACGCGGCCTCGTTGAAGGATGGGGCCTCCTTGCCGATGTTGGCAAACGAGAGCACCATGTTGTCAGGATGGGTTCTGGAGAGCTGGGCCTTGGTCTTTTCGCCGACTGCAACAATGTCGGTGGAGTCGTCTCCTCTTTCTCTAAGAAGGCCTCTAGCAGCTCTGGCGAGCTGGGAGTGGATGGAGCCACACAACCCCTTGTCGGACGACAAGACGATGAGCAATCTCTTGCCGATTTCCTCTGGGTTGGCAGTCTCGGCCTTGTCGAAGACCTCCTTCTGAGCCTTACCGTACACTCTGGAGATGGCCATGGCTCTCTGGGCCTTGTTGAGTCTGGTGGAGGCCACAATCTTCATTGTGTTGGTGATCTTTTCAATGTTCTTGATGGACTTGAGACGGGTTTCAATTTCTCTCAAGGTGGCATAGTTTCTACAGCATTCAGCGGTTAGTACATTCCATTTCCTCTGTTTACTTTTTTTTTGTTTTTTTTTATTTTTTTTTTTTTTTGGCGGTTGGGCTCCTTGGTGGTAGTGGTGGTGTAGTGAGGGTGCTGGCCAATCAGTGTCCGGCATTCCGAGGCCAGGAGCGACTCAAATAGGTAGCACCAATACATAACGTACGGGACACTGGCCCACACAGACACACACATCCTCTCTCGCATCGCATCCACAAGCACCCGCAACGACATGTCTAAACTTACCTGGCTGGAGTAGCAGCTCTGGCAGCAGAGCCAGCGGCAGTACGAAGGGCGAACATTGTCAACGAATTCCTAGAACTGTAGGTAAAAAACTACACACGATTTATTCACTTCGAGAGGTGGTGAAATTCTCCCAGTCCTGCGTTTACGCCCGGCCCGGTCCCACCACCCATCCGGTTGTCGGCGTCCCCGGTCTCGGTACCCCGATCACGTGATCTCTGCTGTGTATGTATTGCCCTGCGGGCGGCCTTCTTTTCTAGAAAAGAAGCAAAAGCACTGCAATTGCCTCACAGAGCTAACCTTTTGAGGGCTCTCTTTTATTTTATTATTATTTATTACATTAGATGTTATATGTAAGAGAAAAGCTCTGTCTACGAGTGTCTCCGAAATGTTAGCTCTGTGAGGCCATTGCAGTGCTTTTGCTTCTTTTCTAGAAAAGAAGGCCGCCCGCAGGGCAATACATGCACAGCGGAGTAGTCAATTGGATTTGAGGCGGGATCGGAGGGTGCATCCATTGTCACGTGACCTCTCCAGAAACAGCTATATATGCTATATAGCTAGGAGTGTCTCCGAAAGGTTCGGTCTGTGAGGCAGTTGCAGTGCTTTTGCTTCTTTTCTAGAAAAGAAGGCCGCCCGCAGGGCAATACATGGACAGCGGAGTAGTCAATTGGACTTGAGGCGGGAGGGTGCGTGTATCATTATTGTCTAAATATATATATATATACATGTGGTGAGATCAATCAGCCTTCTTGGGGGTCTTTTCACTCTTCGCGCCGGACGACGAAGATGGATCAGGCCGCTGATCTTTGAGGATGATCGTGGGGTTGACGTTCTCCGGGAGCTTGTACTCGCCCTTGATGGCCCCGTTGGCCACCAGCTGGGACTTGAGCCACTCAATCTCGTCCTGGAGAGCGGTGATGTCGTCAGCAACGGACTCTCGCCGTGCAAGCTCCTTTCTGCGGGACCGGATGCTCTCGAAGAGGATGAGGCCGCCCGCGACGGAGAAGATGAACGTTTCGGACAGAAAGGCAGCGCCATTGTCAATTGCCTTAGCGTCGTTCAGCGGCCGCACCCGTATGTTCTTCTCCCCGAGCACCCGCATCCGCATCTTGACGTCGGTTCGATGGAGAAACTGTGCAAAGCCTATGCATCGCTTCCTGAATGTGGCATGCTGCTTCGCCTGCGCCTTGATTCCGTTCTACGCTCGTTAGCACCCACACGCTACGCTCCTTGCGACCTCACTCACGGCTATGGGCTTGGACACCGTCCGAATCAGCAGGGACGTGAACTTCAATGCAATCGAGCTCATCTCGAGTCCGATCAGTGGCGAGTCTGTAGCATGCCACCCTGCTCTCACATCGTCCCCATTCCTCGTCGGGTCTCCGGCGTGCGGCTCACGTGACAGTTTGGGCAGGGTCATAAATAATGGTCCGGTTGATAGGAAAGGAAGCCCCACGGGTGAAAAGCACTGGAATTGCCTCGTAGAGCTACTTATTTGAAGCCGTATGGGTCGGTGTGTGCCCTGCGGGCGGCCTTCTTTTCTAGAAAAGAAGCAAAAGCACTGGAATTGCCCCGCAGAGCTACTTGTTTGAAGCCGTATGGGTCGGTGTGTGCCCTGCGGGCGGCCTTCTTTTCTAGAAAAGAAGCAAAAGCACTGGAATTGCCCCGCAGAGCTACTTATTTGAAGCCGTATGGGGCGGTGCGTGTCCTGAGGTACTCCCAGCCTCGCAGAGCTACCTTTTTTGCTTCTTTTCGGAGAAAAAAGAAGCCGCCGGAGGCACTCTTACCCTCGCAGAGCTGCGGAGTTTCCGCAAAGCGGAGCGCGACCGGATTGCGCGGTAAAAATAGATAGCTGCTCTTTGGGAGTTGGAGGCAACACTTTGGAAAGAGAGTGTTAGGCACAAGTCAGGAGTGTAAAACAAGATATCCGCCACCAGCATGCCTCATGGTGTCTGATAGGGAATAGGGACCAGGCGATGCTCAGCGTCACGTGCACAAGGGGCTCATGGTGGCAAAAACTTGTGACCAGGTCAGCCAGCCCAGAGGAGACCGATCGACTCGATTCCAGAGAACAAGCGGCCGGAAGCCCGCCGGCGTATTTGTGGGACCGGCGTAGACGAGAGATTGGGACCAAAACACCACCACACTAATTTACATTTAACATACGATTTCGCCCTCCTGCATTTTTTTTTTTTTTTTTTGTTGTTACTACTTCTTCACTTTTTTTTTTGTTTTTCGACGCGTGAAATGTCAGGAAAAGGCAAGGGAGGCAAAGGTAAAGGGGGACTGGACAGACCCCGACAGGTATCACACTCGGCCAGAGCCGGGCTGCAGTTCCCGGTGGGCAGAGTGAAGCGGTTTTTGAAGCGAAGCGTGCAGAACAAGGTGCGGGTGGGAGCCAAGGCGGCCATCTACGTTGCGGCGGTGCTGGAATATCTGACAGCCGAGGTGCTGGAATTGGCTGGGAATGCGGCCAAGGATTTGAAGGTCAAGAGAATCACGCCGCGTCATCTGCAATTGGCCATTCGTGGGGATGAGGAGCTGGACACATTGATTCGAGCGACGATTGCGTTTGGTGGTGTCCTGCCCCATCTGAACAAGGCGCTGTTGTTGAAGGTTGAGCAGAAGAAGAAGATGTGACGGTGTTGGGGACGGTTCTGATACATATGTGTGCGGTTTGGGCGTCGTGTCGCGACGTTTTGGCCGTTGTACGTATTCTTTTTTATATATACATTTGTAATTAATAATGGGTATTAATTGTGGTAACGTTGGGTCGTGTTTTCCTGTCCTCATTTAGCTCTGGCGGCGGTGGTGGCTCGTGGTTGTTGTTTATACTCCAGCATGCGGCAGTGCGGCGGTACGGTGTTTTTGGTGTATGCATAGATATATATGCCTTATCCATACCGTGGTCACCTGACTGTGGTGGGTGCACACGATATCGACCTCGGCGTCGCCATCCTGTTCACAGCGTTTCGGTATCTACTGCGACTGGTGCAGGCGTCTGCAGGTGTGTGTGTCGTTTGTTGGATATACAGTGGTGGATAGTGGGTGTGTTGCACATGTATATATACTCGATAACGATAACACGTAAAAAGACCTATGATCTATATGCATGGCCCCGGGCGCATGCATATGCATATGTAGAAAACCGTTGAAACCCACCCAAGCTAGCTATGCACACTCACGATGCACACCCGTGGACACAGAGAAGACAAAAGCAGCAGGAATATGCCGATGCATACACACCAAAATCCAATGTCCTCCAACGCACACAGCGGGAGTCAATGGGACAATGTACATCCACCGATGTAAAAAAAAAAAGGAGGTGGCGCCGCACCGGCATTCCCGATTGCCGATTCAAACATACTTATAGATATTAACACTTCTGCTACAACTCACTGGAAGGAAATGCCTTCACACCTAATAGCAGCATTGGTTGGATTCAAGATGAATAGCAATAAACAATCAAGTTAGAACTCCGACGTAGGGGGAGGGGGGTATAAAAATTGACAGACTCCCTACTACAAGCTTCATCGAAAGACCCCAGGAACATACCAACATTAGCACAGCTACTGTGTCTTCATGTCGATACTTCCGGCATACCTTCTTATTAAATAGCAATTGATATCTAGCTGTAACAGTACTGTATTCCAGTGAAACCTCCTCCATCAATACTTATATTGCCCACGCATCACCGCTACACATTCGCCCACTAAATATGGCAACCCCCCTCCCCCCCCTTCCCCCGCGGTGTCCTGGATTAGACCTGACAAGAAGGAAACATGCACATACATATCTATGCATACATACACAAATAGGTCCTACCACCAGCGGACAGAACCTCAATTCGAGATCTGCATTGACCTGCCGATCATACGCCAGTTCTGCATATTCGAGAATTGCTCAGCTCTGCAATTGCCTCCAGCGGTCCCTTTTTTTTTCCCAGAAAAGAAGCAGAAAAAGACAGCCCTTGATCCCCCCCAGTACTTTTGCTTCCTTTCTGGAAAAGAAGGCAGCCCGCAGGGCAACCACCACCAGCATAAGCGCATAACCGTCTCCACACTTGTGCAATTGTGGGGTGGGCAGTAGCCGGGGCTCGCCGAGTGGACGAAAAGGGTGATTGGTGGGGTGGGCCCCGAGTAAGCGGCGATGGAGCCCGAGTACTTTTCGAGATAATCGTGCATAGTCCGACCTGAACAAGTATATAGGTCCAACGGATCCGCTTTCTTTTCCATTTTTTTTTTTTTTTTTTCCTCCTGTCTCTCTCACGTCCTCCCTATTTTATTATATCTCACAGCCAAAAATGATGAACCAATTAAGACTCCAGAAGCCCCGCTCATTGGGTCGACTCTACTCTACCCAGCAACAACTGGCAAAGACCGTTTTCTACGATTATCATGTCGAAAACGGTGGAAAGATGGTCCCTTATGCTGGCTTTGACATGCCCGTGTTGTACCAGGGCCAGAGCCACATTGAATCCCACAACTGGGTCAGAGAAAAGGCAGGCATGTTTGACGTCTCCCACATGTTCCAACACAGATTCTCCGGTCCTGGCACCACTGACATGTTACAGCAAATCACCCCTTCAGACCTTCATGCATTGAAGCCCTTCACATCCACATTGTCCGTCCTGTTGACCGAGCAAGGCGGAATTGTCGACGATACAGTCATCACCAAACACGGAGAAGACGACTTCTACATCGTCACCAACGCTGGTTGTCGCGATAAGGACCTCAAGTTCTTTGAAAACGCCATTGAGCAACATGGAAAGGGCAATGTGAAGCGTGAGACCATTGAAGGTGGATTGCTGGCTTTCCAGGGACCAGAATCCCACAACGTGCTCCAAAAACTCACAAACTACAACTTGAAGGACCTCAAGTTTGGCCAATCTGCCTACGTTGATCTTCTCGGGGGAAAGTACCATGTCGCCCGTGGTGGTTACACTGGTGAAGACGGCTTTGAAATATCAATCCCAGAAGATAACGTTGCTAAGCAACTTCCTTATGCTCTCACTGACGCCGGAAATGGTCTCGTAAAGCCTATTGGACTGGCTGCCAGAGATTCGCTTCGTTTGGAGGCTGGTATGTGTCTGTACGGTCATGAATTAACCGAAGATATCTCCCCAGTCGAAGCCGGTCTTACTTGGGTCGTTGCCAAATCTAGACGTACTCCAAACAGCTTCAATGGTGCTAATACCATCTTAAACCAGATTGCAGAAAAGAAGGGCGTCATCAGAATCGGTCTTATCACTGAAGGGCCAGCTGCTAGAGACGGCACCCAAATCTTCCTACCAGACAACAAGTCGAAGTCAATTGGTACTATCACTTCTGGTTCCATGTCTCCTACCCTCAAGAAGAATATTTCCATGGCCTATGTCCCAAGAGAATTCGCTAAGAAGGACACTGAGTTATTGGTTAACATTAGAGGCAAGTTCAGAAACGCTAAAGTCGTTAAAATGCCTTTCGTACCATCGAAGTATTACAAATAATTGCATCCTGTAATAAACTTGTAGCAAAAAGCCATTGTTTTTTTTCTTATGATATTAACTTCTGTATTAATTTTTAAATATTACAAAACTTTCCCATAATATATATATATATATTTCACTCCTTGGGGAATTTTATATTTTTCACTTCTTATCTTTGTTATTGTTGTTGCTGTCCCCCCCTCCTGGAGAATAGCTAGGAGAAGTTGGACTATACTGAGGAGAAGTTGGCGAATAAGCTGGTGAAGTAGAACCAGCATTAAAGCTTGGGGACGTTGGTGAGAACGACGGCGAAGTTGGTGAGTAGTTAGGGGACGTAGGGCTGTAACTTGGTGATGTTGGAGAGAACGAACTTCTTCCGGCAGCTCCAGCTCCAGCAGGTGAGGTAGGACTGTACGATGGTGAAGTTGGTGAATAAGATGGAGATGTAGGTGAGTAATTTGGTGATGTTGGACTGTAATTCGGAGAAGTTGGTGAATAGTTTGGTGAAGTAGGACTGTAGCTTGGTGAAGTTGGGGAATAATTCGGTGACGTCGGACTGTAAGATGGAGACGTCGGCGAATACGATGGGGACGTTGGTGAATAGTTTGGCGACGTAGCAGAATAGGATGGTGAGGTTGGCGAGTATGATGGCGAGGTTGGAGAATAAGATGGAGACGTAGGGGAATAAGATGGAGAAGTTGGAGAATACGATGGGGAGGTTGGACTGTACCCAGGACTGGTGGAAAATTCTGGACTGGCTGCACCTGGAGAATAAGCAGGTGACGTACCTCCACCAAAGGACGAGAACGGTGATGTCGGTGCATATCCTGGGGACGCACCACCGAATGGACTTTGAACATTACCGAACCCACCGTATTCAGTTAATCCACCTCGTTGTTCAACCATACCGGAATTAGCCAGAGGTGAGAATTGCGCACTCGCATCAATAACACCAATAGACTCGTGGTGTGGAGACTTACTGTCATACGGAGTAGCTGCACCATCAACTGTACCACCAGTGGCCTTTGGATAGCTGACAGCATTATCCATACGTGAGTAGTCAACTGGAATGGATCCGAGAACGTCCTCATTAAGTAAAACGTCGAAACTTCCAGTACCCAATGGTGCCATTTGACCCAACATGATATTTTCAGAAACACCTCTACAGTCGTCCAGTTCTGCAACAGCAGCGGCTTCCAACAAGATTTCAACCGTTTCTTCAAAGGAACATCTCATCAAAGCACCAGTATCAGCTCTGTTAATACCGTGACGAGTGATTGCCATCAAATGTCCCTTAGATGTCATCACATCAACCAACAGAGCCATATGTCTATAATTCACATACGAACCATCAAACGCAATAACGTTCAAGATTTCCCTGTAAAGCGCAGATCTGGTTGCTTCGATACCAAGCACAGACAGAATTTCAATAAACGAGTTGGAGTATGTTCGATGAGCATCAACACCGTCAGTCATCATCACCTCAGCCAAACTCACACCATCAGTTTCCAAAACCCATTCCATCTGTGTCTTGAATTCACCAGTTACTTGATCCGGCAAGTTTCGCTTGTGCTCCATCATAAACACTCTTGAAATACCTGGAATACCACGCAAAGTGATGGATTCCAACATGTGGGCTTCAATCGCCTTTACCATCTGATCTTCCTCAACTTCGTCATCATCCTCCACTGACTTCGGATCTCTCACAACTCTACAACGAATAATCAATTTGTCTGCATTATCTTCGGACCACATAACAAACAAGTCCTCACCGAAAGATTGGGAAATTCTTTCTGCAACTTGACTCATGGAAAGTTGCTTATCAAGCATCTTGGCTCTATCAAGCTCCAAACGCAGCAACCATGGCGACTGTTTGTGCAGACTTGCCTCAACTGCCTCATCTGGAATAGAGAAGTATGCCTCAACAGTATCCAGATCCTCCTCAATGACAGTGGTTCTTGGGTCTGGATCATAATAGATTTCAGTCGCCAAGGTAACATTCTTTAAACTTGTATGTTCAATAGCAGATTGTACAACCTTGGCTCTTTCAATATCAAGTGCAATCTCATCTTCCAAATAAACGGTTAATGCCGGCGTCTTGATGTTCTTTGCAACATTCAAAATTTCCTTCAATCTTGGCACACCTAACGTAACGTTCTTAGACGAAACACCAGCAAAATGGAAAGTATTCAAGGTCATTTGTGTAGCAGGTTCACCAATACTTTGAGCAGCCAAAACACCAACCATTTCGCCTGGGTTTACCAGTGACTTGGCAAACTGGGATTCAACTTCACCCAAAACCCACTCAAATGCAAGTCGGTTCAATCTGAATTCTTCAAATATCCTCTTCGTTGCAAGCCTAGATCGTACTAAACATCTGAATAAATAATTGGCATTCTCTTGTGCCTCGTCAACAAGTCTACCTTCTCCTCTGACGACTGTCAACTTGGTCATGAGATTCTGAACGCCTTCGACAATTTCGTTAACAGTAAGATCACTCGATCTATTTCTATCAATACTGAAAATCTGCTGAGCATTTTGAATAACTCTTCGAAGGTTAACTGGCAGTGGCCAATTGTGATCACCGTCTGGGAAAACTTCAGTTCTCAAGAATCTTCTATCACTCAACAGTTGTTCATACTCATCATCCAAAATTCTTTGAACATCAAAGTCACCAATGATATCGTTACCGCTCTCTAGTAAGGATGCTTTGAGACTCTTCCCACTATCCATAACATCGATACGATATCTACGCTCGAATGCCTCGTCTGATCCTGGAATGGTATCGATTGTTTGCTTCTCAACTTGAGAACCATCCAAACCATCTTCACCGTACAAGAACTGGATAATATCACCAAGGGAGTTTCGAGTGGTACCATCATATTGGACCATAATATCTTCCAACGCCTTGACCAATCTACGCTGGATATAACCCGTCTCTGCAGTTTTGACAGCAGTATCAATCAAACCTTCACGACCAGCCATAGCGTGGAAGAAAAACTCCTGAGGAGTTAACCCTCTCAAATAAGAATTCTCAACAAAACCTTTAGATTCACACCCGTAATCATCTTTAGTGAAATGCGGCAAACTTCGATCAGCAAAACCGAAAGGAATACGCTTACCTTCAACAATCTGCTGACCTACACAGGCAGACATTAACGAAATGTTGATAAACGAACCCTTGGAACCAGCAGTTACCATCTGTTTAACGTTATTCATATCCTTCAAACTCAATTCTGCTGATCTTCCGGCATTGTCACGAGCTTGATTCAATACTCTACTGACATTGTGTTCAAACGTCTCACGCAACGTCATACCAGGTTCACAGGACATTTGGTTTGTTTGTGCTTCAATGATAAGTTCTTCGACCTTTTGTTTACCTTCAGCGATGAAGTTGGACACGTCTCTCATAGTATTAGCATCAGCAATCGTATCACCAATACCAATGGAGAAACCATTATGAAGTAACCAATAATTAACAACCTTTTGAAGGTTACCAAAGAAGTCGCAACAAACTTGTGGGCCCTTTTCCCGCATAATTGTGTGAATTAAACCACCGCTGGCCGAACCAACAGTTTTCTTATCAACACAACCATACATGATTTCACCTTTAGCAATGAGCATACCATTATCCTTTGGACTGGAGAGCGGGTTTTGATCGTCAAATCTTTGCAAATAAATACCGTGCGGAATACACAATGAAACCATTTGTTTACCAGTCCACATGGGCTTTGGTTTCAAAATCGCCGGAGTTGGAATGGTGCCATCCCAGTTTGGCACCCAAAAGAGAATATTCATGACTTGATCATAATCAATAAAAGTGTCTCTTTTGGTTAATTTTCGGATACCACACAGAGTGTCTTGGACAATACCCATGACTGGCTTGTTCGATTGTGGAGACACAATCTGTAATGGCACCATACACAGCTGATTAAGTTCAGCCCTAGTCTCTTCAGATTGTGGAACGTGCAAGTTCATTTCGTCACCATCAAAATCTGCGTTATATGGAGATGTGACAGACAAGTTCAATCTGAATGTGGAATAAGGCATGACCTTGACTCTATGCGCCATCATGGACATTTTGTGCAACGATGGTTGACGGTTAAACAAAACCGGGTCGCCATCGACGATATGACGTTCAACCTTCCAGCCATATTGAAGAGCAATGTCACCAGCTCGTTTGTGATATCTCAAATCAATTCTTTCACCGGTATCACGAATCACGTACTTGGCACCTGGATGTTCGTTTGGACCATTTCTCACCAGTTCTGTCAACCTATGAATGTTGTACGGGGTAACAATTTCTGGGTAGGTCAAAGTTCTTGCAATACTCTTTGGTACACCAACCTGGTCTAAATCCAGGTTTGGATCACCAGTAATAACCGTTCTGGCAGAAAAATCAACACGCTTACCCATCAAGTTACCTCTAAGTCTACCTTCTTTACCCTTCAAACGAGCACGAATGGACTTGACTGGACGACCAGACTTTTGCAATGCCTGCGGTTGACCGGCAATATCGTTATCCATGTAAGTGGCAACGTGGTATTGTAACAAAGACTCGAATTCGTTAATGACATGTGCTGGGGCACCTTCTTGTTCACATCTTTGAACGTTACCGTTAGCTTTAAGAATATCGGCCAATTTATACGTCAAATCATCCTCCCCTCTAGCAGTTTCATTGATTGCAATACTTGGTCTGACAGGAGGTGGAGGAACAGGCAGGACAGTAACAACCAACCATTCTGGTCTTGCGTAATCTTCGTTAAGACCCAACCTGGCAATGTCTTCAGCGTTGATATGTTTCAGCACATTCAAAACGTCGGATGGAGTCAACAACCGCTTGTTATCTTGTTGATCGCCATCATCAGCGTTCTTATCTCTCTTCCAAGTACCGACTAACTTTAACCCATCCCGACGGATAGTTGGTTGCAAATTACCACAGCCACCGTGTGAAATCTTTAGTCCATTTTTTTGGTCTTCGGTACCTCCCACATTATCTGTTTCACAAACCATTTTAGCTTTACAAAGAGCCCAAACCGCGTTGAATCGTCGCTTGGGATCCTTGATTTTGATCGCTTGTGCAAATTGTGGGTTACTTTCGTCTAGCAGAAGCTTACCACAGTGGAAACAAATTGATTCACAAACCTTTTTAATTTTGGTGATGAATCCTATTGGACATTAATAAGCGGTAATTGAAATACCAAAATCAACAAACTTACCAATATGGAAAACCGGTTTTGCTAATTCAATATGGCCAAAGTGACCTGGACAATCAGACATACCTTCACCACACTAAAAAATTGTTAACTTTGTTAATTCAACAAGCCGCCATGCAAACCACCTACAGTTTGACACTTGAAGTTTCGATCGATGGACCCAAGACGTGGGTCGTTCAAACCGCCGATTCTAGGTCTAGATCCTGTTTCATCCATGGTTTCCGGGTATTCGATTTTAGCAACACTGATTGCTTTCTAAAAAAAAAAAAAAACGCGACGTTAGTGTCATCATCAATGTAGCCACCAAAGATAAGATGAAAAACATACTACTTCCTCTGGAGAAAGAAGACCAAATTGAACCTATTCACTCGTTAGCCTGAGAAACCATAAATATATATAGTCTTGACACATACTTCCTTCACTGTACGCAAAGGCGCACTGGAGTATGGAAACTGAGCGCCACTCATAATGAATAAGATTTAATCCACTACAGTAACGCACGCACAACAACACAGGCAAAGAGCACAAAACCTATAAAAAGACAAGTACAACAATTAACAATATACAGGGACCGGTATGCTCTGGAAGCTATATATTGTTCTGTGTTAATATGTCAAGCCTTTGGTTGTATAGGTTTTTTGTTATTTTGGGGCTCGATGTTGCAAAAGGTTTGAAATTCTCTCAAATTGGGACTTACCCGGCCGTCGCTAGGTGGGGGCGAAGGTTGAAAAAGTTAATTTTGAAAAATGGCATCCCCCGGCGCCGGTGGAAGGTCGGAGCTCCGGGACAGATAAAGTGTGATAACCAAGATAAGCCCGAATTAGCCTAGTTTCTCGACACGGCCAACTTTAGACAGCATTCTGAAATACTGGCAGCCTTGTGAGGAAATTACTTTCTTACTCTCGTTGGCTAGATATTTCGTGTTGCTGACAAAACCACTTTTTCGGATTGTGATTGCTAATTGAACGAAAATTAATACATATACTTGAATGCATTCTAAAATATAAAGGTCTCTATCGATTATATGCAATAAATAATACTTTGCTATCCACTTTCACGACTCATCCTCAATTCGATCGTGGATCGCATGCGCAAGCGATATCCAGTCCCTCACTCCGGTTATAAAGGGATCATTTTTGGCATCAGGTAATGACTCATGTCCCCATACGGTTATTGTATTGAAGGTTGATTGTGTCTTTAAGACCTTTTCCACTATTTCGTTAGGTTCATCCTCGTCCTCTTCTTCCTCTTTATTTGATGGTGGTGGAGCGGTTTTTTTCATAATAACGCCTAAAGTTGTTAGTTTAGACACATGTATAATATAGCCATCTCTTTAGTCATCTCCTACCTCTATAATTTTGCGCCAGGGCGACATCCTCTCCGAGTAATTTACGACCTCTGAAATAAACCACGCGTTTTTGGTCAGAATCTCGTTTTGGCTCAAAATGCTTAGAGACGTCCGCCTTCCCAGAGTAATGTATCTTGCACGGAACCACGTGACAGTCGGTAGACTTCTGTGAACCATTTACAGTTGGCTGGATGTATATTCGTGGCATGGCTGCGGAAAAAAAAGGAAAGCGTATTTGAATATTGAATATGCCGTTTGATCGTGTTGCAATGTATTGAAATTTGAATTGAATCAAGCCGCACGTTACGCGACCAGATCGACTTCAAATGCTTTACGCGTGAAATCCGCTTGAAGAAGTAACTAGCTATTATGCACAGCTAGTCAGATGGCCTGATGCATAGTGTGCAACGTGTACATGTACTTGTAATGTAAATATACTTATATATAAAACTAGCTATGTATATAGGGTTTTAAAAAATACAATTGATACGTAGATCTTAATATGGATACCTATACGCTTGATAAGTAGCATCGACGTTTGCGGATGAACCGAATTCTTCATTTGCATTGAGTTCACCACGATCAAGTTTTCTATTGAGACGTTTAAGCACAGTCCGCAAGGTCAAAGCACACAAAAAGGCACAGAAGATGAAAACTGCGTTGCAAATAAATGCAACTAAAAACCGAGGTTCTGCAGATGTAGGATATAGGTAGGAATTCCAAATCGAAGTGGAGTCAGACATGCCATTCATAAGAGCCAATGCAACAGCTCTTTTGGATGCTGGACGAGGAATTATATTGGGCATCCAAGTTAATATCACTGTATATGCACAGTACAACCCAGATAACATAATCATCATGGAGAAATACCTTGCGGCCACATTCAGTGTGGAAGCAGAAATGATAAAGGCAACAATTGCCACGCCCATTGGCCCAACAATGTGATAAAACCGCTCTCCCGTTTTGTCGGCATGACGAGCGTTCAGAAATGTGGTTATGACGCATAACATGTATGGAGGAGCAGAGAGTAAAAGAGTGACAGTCGTACTGAAATTCAGAGTCCCCACAACTGTAGGGAAAAAATTGGTTACGCCACAAGCAGCCACTAGGAAAAGCAGGATGCCTGATCCGAGCCATACCTTGATATCACTAACTGCGAGCTTAAAACCTAGCCACATTGATTTGTCTTCTTCGCTCAGCCTGTCGTCCTGACCCACTTCACGGCGGAGCCGCCAGAGCGCCATTTGCTTCTCGTCTTCAGAAAGCCATTTTGTCGTAGCCGGAAAATCTGGCAACACAAGGTACGCAAAAGGTACAACAAATGCTGTAACTCCGGATTCGATGATGAACAAATACCTCCAGGACTCCAGACCGCCCATTCCTTCCATGTTATTGATTATTGCCGCGCCTAGCAATCCTCCGAAAGCACCAGACAGTAGAGAACCGGAATACAAAATAGCGGTCCTCAATGCCAATTCTTTTCTTGTATACCATGATGACAGCATGAACAAACAACCGGGGAAATAAGCAGCTTCGACAAATCCTAGGAAAAAACGAACACAGACGAGACTGCGGAAATTTTGTATTGCCGCAGTCGAAGCTGAAATCACTGCCCAAATAAACATGCAACAAGTGAGGTATATCGAGGGCTTCCCCAGGTAATTTAGAAATAAATTCGACGGGATTTGCATCAGTATGTAGCCGACAAACAGGATAGAGACGCAAGTCTGGTACTGGGCAGAGGACAGGCCCAAGCTCTTTTCCAAACCACCTAGCCTTGCCGTCGCGATATTATTTCTATCCAAATAATTTAAAACGTAAATCACTACCATCATGGGTAGGATCCTTAGGTCAATTCTACGTTTCAGGTTTCGTTCAAGTTTTATCAACTCCTCCGATGTGTAGTGTGATAACGATTCAGGGACGGTGAGAGCTTCCTTAGTATCGCTTTCATCGTTGACAACCATGGGTGAGTGTTTTCCAGTCATAAGAAATTTGACGATAAGGAGTCGGAACTACCGCATCTTAGATATGTATTTATATAAATCAATTTATATTATATTGCGGGGATAGTGTGTGTGTGGGGGGGAAGGGGGAACAGTTTTCTATCTGAAGTGATATGCACTTGTTGAACAGAGGACGTTATTTCGTGGCCTACTTTACTGGAAACAGGATGGCACAAAGAAATTCGTGTACATATACAATAGAGCATTTACGGTATATATAGGCGACTCTCTATTGCTTACACACCTGAGAACATCATGTCATTCGTCCTAATCCTCATATGCACATCTTTTTTGGTATTACCGGCTCTCATTTTAACCCCCGCCTGGCCCCCACCGAAGTGCCCGCTAAAGATAAACCGGTAGAAGCCTGTGGTTCCGTAGCGAAATGGATGTAGCTTTATAGATCTCAATTAATAGTGGAAATTTCAATTTACAGTCTTATAAGGCCAAATAATAATTTGGCAGATATTGCTGGACGCATGGAGTACTTCCGTTTATGAGATTTCTATTTAAAGATGGGTTCCCTGACCAAAGAACAGACTTTACACGTATGTCCAGACGTTACCCGCTGATATATATGCATTTGGGGGTAAAGTCAAATACGGTGCAGCTAGAATTACTCAAAAAGGTAACTGCGATAGATAATCTGACGCATTCATCAGATATCATGTTTTATCTTTTTTTTTT
>JAJLUR010000093.1:0-24192 GCA_030674225.1 Blastobotrys terrestris | reverse complement strand
GAATATTTCACCCCACCGACAACCCTTCAACATGGTACGATTCAACTATGTGATTTCTCGGTGAGTAAACTATATATATACCAAGAGCTGTGTGTCGAATCTAACCTATAATAGAACCATGGACCCTATATTAGGAGTTACCGTTGGTGTTTTGGGTTTTCTGTTATCGGAAAAAAAGGAAAATCGTCCTGAGGGCCACACACTAAAGGAACTAATGGTGAAACGATGGAACAAACAAATCTGACGAATAAAATTTCTTGTCCTTTTCTTTTTATTAGCTGTATATATATATATAAATGGAACGGGCATTAATTGGTTAGGGTTAGACTGGAATCGTAGCATGCTGCTGCTGTGGCGATAGCTTTTTGAGTTTCTTCGTCGACTGGTCGTCGTCTTCCGGGTTATCTATCGACGCTGAAGACGTTTTCCGCTTCTTTGATGCTTTATTTTCATTAGTCTTTTTCTTCTTACCGCCATTTGTAGGGTGCGTGGGTTTTTCAAATGTCTGCTCTGTCAACACGTGTGGCTGATTGCGCTTCAACCATTCCAACAGGTTCATCGGATTCTTAGGAGCCGGCTGTGAGTTTTCATCTGACGAGTATTCATACGAACGGTCCAGTAATTCAGACATGTGCAGCCCGGAAGTATTTAATTTCACATCTGCTGCAGTGTCATCTTCAGTTTTTTCATCTATCTGTATTTTAGATTTTTCCGGTAAATGCTCGTTGCCATATTTCCTCATAGCTTCTAATGTATCCAACAACCGTGCCTTCTCTCGAACGAGGCGATTAAATATCGTCCTTGCTTGAACGTCCTGCACGTGTAGCTCATCTGAACTGACCATTACCTGGTTGAACTTGTGCTCGAGCTTTCGATACTTTTTTTTGAAGCTCTTGTAAGGTATCCGGGGATTTTCATGATTAGTAGTCTCGGTGTTATTTTTATTCTGGTCGTTTGGGTTCTCTTGAGCCTCTTCTTTAGCACTACTGTTACTCTCCGTAGCGCCGTTCTCAACTGGCAAGTTCTCAGGCTTGTGTTCAACTGCTGGACTCGTGTTGATACTTGTAAACATGGTAAAATTAGTGATGTCGTCAAGTTTGCTGGTGTGTTTTACCCATTAAGCACCGCTGAGATTAATCGATCACCAAAAATTCCCCTCCGCCCAAACATCAAGCCCTCCCAATTTAAAGGATTTGAACGAGCTCCAACAACTGCCACACCCATTTACCCAATATATGGAACACAATTGCGACCGTAGATACAAACCGCACACATTTTATTTTCTGTCTTATAATTATTATTATACAATCCGAAAATGACGTTACATATATAAATTATCTAGTTTTCCTCATTGTTGAATCAGTTTTTTCCATATCTTTGGTAGTACGTCGCGATGTCCTACTGCTGTTCCGGTCAGCTACGAAGCTTTGTTAATGGCGCGCAGGCGTAAAAAAAAAACCGATATCGGGGCCTCGGTCCGACATTTTTTATATGCTACCCCAAACTTGATTCCTCAGTATCATCAGCATCATTTGATAGCAGGAGTCTTATTTTTTCCCCACGCCCCTCAGTTCAAAGCGCCAAATGTCATTTTTATTAAAAGAAAACTTACTGAACAGGCGGATAGAGCCGAGGGTGGGCCAAATAGATGCCAGCATTTTAGACAGCGAATTATTGTCCATGCTGAAAACCCAGCTTTGGCAGGGATTTAAGCACTTCCGTCCCGATATTAAAGACAAGTATGAAAGCGAATTGTTGCTCTTGCTCAAACTGGCTTTATTCAAGTTGACCGTTTGGGACCATTCCGCTACTTATGGTGCTAAATTGCAATCCTTAACTTTCGTGGACGCGAGGTCTAGAGTCTCGAACCGTCCCATCAGCGTCTATCAAAAAGTCGGCTACGGGATGTTGGTTGTTGGTGGCTCATATATTTGGGAAAAACTCGACGAATATCTCACCCGGGCCAGCTATACCGCAGACGAAACGAGTTCTGGCAGAATTGAAAAATTACGGTCGTTAAGCGATAGGCTGGCATCATTATGGTCACTTTCTACGTTAGCCAACTTCCTGTTATTTCTCTACTCTGGTAAATATTCTACCCTGATTTTGAGAATATTAAAAATAAGGCTAGCACCTACCACTCGAAAAGTGTCTCGACAGGTCAACTTTGAGTTTCAGAATAGACAATTGGTATGGAATGCATTCACAGAATTCCTTCTTTTCATCCTACCACTGCTGAACTTGTCCAAGATTAAACGAATTCTTGCAAGATACTTTATCAAATCTGATTCTGCAAAATCCGAATCAGGTGAATTAGCCTTTCTTCCAGAGAAAACCTGTGCCATTTGTTACAAGGAAGACGAAGGCACCGTTGCCAACAAGGACATTACCAATCCATACAAATCCGCGTCTTGTGGTCACATCTATTGCTATGTCTGCATCAAGAGCAAAGTCTTGGAGAGCGAGGGTGAAGGATGGGATTGCCTGCGTTGTGGGAGTATTATCAAATCCATAGAACCTTATGTTGACATTGATCCAAAGGCAGTTGTTGTGAAAGACATTGCAACAGATGAAGAAGAGAAACAAGAGAATTCAGACGAGAAAACTACAAAAGAAACGTCTGAACAGGGTGAGACACAACCAACCACTACTAACGAAAAACAACAACCTGAACCTTCAGCACCTGAAACGGAAACGGAAACGGAATCAGAATCAGATTCGGATTCTGAAAACCGGGGTTCAGGTTTGATTGTAGAAGATGACGACGATTTTTGATATATCCAAGATTAATTAATCAGTTAATATCTTTTTTTTTTTATATGTAAATATGCAATTTTGTTATTAGTCATCCAAATCATCATTACCACCACCACCGCCGCCGTTTGCTTGTTTCCTGTAAAGTTCCACAACTTGTTCCGTCCCGGTGGCATCTTCAGGGCCCTTATCTTCACGAACTCGGATAAATCTTGGGAATCTCAATGAAACACCTTTACCCATTTCATTCGCTCCAGCTCTGTAAACTGGGGATAAAGACAAATCCGCAGTTAAAACTTCCCACACATACTTTGGCTCGAACCAAACATCCGGCTGCTGGTTAGACGCAGTGTCATGACTGATATAAGATTTTTTCTTATCCAACACGGTTGCACTTAACTGGTTATAAAATTCTTCCAGATTGACGTCAGAAAATCCAGTTCCGATTTTACAGACTGTCTCATATTCCTCGGTATCGTAGTTATAGCAACCGAGTAAAAACCCACCATAACGTTTAGTTCGTTTCCCTCTTCCATAATATCCACCAAGAACCACCAAATCAAGAGAATCTCCCACACCAGAGAGATAATCCTTCTTTAGCTTGAGCCAGTTTCTACTTCTTTTGCTCGGTTCGTACCCACTTTCAGGGCCCTCATACATTTTAATCATCAGGCCCTCACAACCGTCCTTAATACTTTGATCAAGGAATGCCTGAATTTCTTCGGTGTTATCAGCAGTCATGGCTTTTGCATGAGCAAATTCGCCCTCAACTAGTTGAAAACTTCCCCTAATTTTCTCGCGACGGGTTGCCAATGATTCCTGTAGCAACGATTCCCCGTTTAGATACAGAATATCGAAAACGAAAAGGCAAATCCTAACAGTAATTGAATTTTCTTCGACATCTTTACGCTTTCTCGTAGACAATGTTTGAAATGGAAGGATCTTATGTGTCTCTCGATCCCACGCAACTGCTTCACAGTCCAAAATAAAGCTGCTGACCTGGCTGGAAGCGAACTTTGGAGCAATTGAAACAATATCCGGATATCTTTGCGACATGTCTTCAAGATTCCTGGAATACACGTGATATTTGCCGTCTTCGGTTTTGTGTACTTGCGCACGTTCTCCGTCATATTTGTATTCGCATGTAAACTGCTCACCACTAAATCTGTCCAAAATCTCAGTAACAGATTTTGTAGGCTTTGCCAACATCGGCTTTAACGGAACACCTGGTTTAATCTTGCACGTTTCTGCCAGATTCCCAAGTCCCTTGTCAATAATAGTATCAATTATGATTTCGTAATTAGGCACTTGACAGTAAACATCCCGAAGAAGTTCTTCTGCCTGTGACTCCGTCATCCTTACAGTGGATTTTTCTGAACCAGTCTCATTTTCCCAAGCCACAAACGCTTGTGCTAATGAAGTTAAAACAGATTTTTCTGCAACACCGATCCGAAGTTTGCCTTCTAAACTTCGCACGAGGAACTTGGCCTCTACGCCCTTACACGCAGTAAGCATACGTTTTATCCCGTCAATTTTCCGATTTTGACTATTGGCACCCGACGCATTAGCAATTTCCGTTAAATCATGGAACACGCTGTCAACTGTTAAAGGCTTTGGTCGGAACATGGTAGCTTGTAGCTTCCTCGATTCCAACGCTACAAGCCCAAGATCTCCCAGCTTGTGGTAGCTGTTTCTCACTTGCGTAAGTGTTCTCCCAGTGCTCTCTCCAAGAGCCTTCATTATAAGCGACTCACCAAGACCTAGCTCTAACCCTTCATAATCCGGCCCAAGCTTGTTGATAAAGAGGTAAGTGACCTTGCCCAAATCATGTGGGTTTACACGAAGTACCTGTAAAAAGAATTCTGCCAGAATTGCATTGATCTCTAGGCGCTTGGTGGTCGCCTCAACTTTTTCAAATGTGTCAGTTAACGCCTTGTATGGAATTGGTTCGCCTGATTTCATGGAGCCATCAGGCACCAAATCATTATCCTCATTATCATTCACAGGCTTTTCCGAAACTTTCGCTTTCTTTGGTGGCGGAGGGGTGTCTTTCTCAGTACTGCTATTTCCATTAGATTTCCCCAATTCTCGTTTAACTGTATCACCAGTGCTAATGCTCGCACTCTCTTGCTTCCGTGGTTCTGCCTTCTTCTTTGGCTTGAAAAAATTATCCACTGCCTCTTGTGTTATACCCATCTTCGATTGTTTCTTGCTCATCGCAATCGCCGCTTCTGAAATCCGCCTTTGGCCCAATTTACAGAACGCAAATCTCGTTCTCCTGACCAGAAACCTTGTAAGAATAGTCACTTTTCTACAATACTGTAAAATATATTTAAAACAGACAAAATCGTTTGTTGTCACCGTTAAATAATCTCGCAGCCTTAGAAGAAGAAATTTAAATCTAATTATTTTTTCTTGGTCAGCATAGTCAAGGGACGCGTGAAGTTATTGCGTACGACTTACGCGTCGTCGGTACCGGTCGCGTTGTGCAGAACAGACCATCTATGCACAGAGACTCTGTATCTGTCATGGCGGTTAGTGTTATTCTAATCTATATAAAAAAGTAGTATATATATCGTAATCATTACTTTGGAGCGCTGTTACTACTGGAGTGTCGGCCCCGCCTCCTTTGCTTGCGAGCCATCTTTTCCAACAAATGAGAAGTGTCAAAGAGTTCAAATATGAAGCGCCTCACCGGAAGTTTATAATGATACTTCTCGAGCATATTCATTGCTTCCTTAAATAGATCAATTGATTGAAACCTGTCTCCATGACGGGACTCTAACTTTACCAATTGTTTTGACGCGTCATTCGCTAGAATTTGGTTACTGAGATTTGAAAGCTCTTGTATAATCTTTCTCTTTATAGGGTCTTGTATTGGCGGGAAATCAACAGTCTCTCCATCATCCAGATCTCTTTCCGTACTCCCAGTCATTTCCTCCAAATCTTCGTCTCCAATATTTTCGTCTTTGTACTCATTATCATTATCATTAAAGCTGTTGCTTTCGTCGCTGGGCCCATTCTCATCATAGTGGAAAACTTGAGATAGGGAATACGGCAATGTAATTCCCATGGGTGAATTCATCACGTTTAAAACAGAATCCCAATAGTACTCATCTAGAATTTCCATCCCTTCTTCAGTGGAAGATATCAGACCTAGTGCAAATACTGCTGTACCCCTCAAACTACTCACACCAGTAGTTTCAGCAATTTCCACAATATCGCCCGTCACATTGCAATCGTCCAGAAACGGTACTCCTTTCGGATTAGCACTTATATTTCCAACGGCCCATAAACATCCTTTAACTTTCAAGATGATTTCCTTGTCTTCTACTTCATGCTTATGCTGATAAATATACTCAACAAAGGAATCGAAATGGCCCTTTGATTGTAATAGTTGGCATCCTTCTGTAGTCAAAGTTAGTTCCCCATAGAAATGTCGTGGGATCATCGTTGGAGAGTTTTCTTCATGTCTGACTGATGACTGGGGAGTCGTAACCCATTTTGTTTGAACGCTTTCTAAATATTCTTCAATTTGCATCACGTAGTTGTCATTTTGTCCATGAAACCAATTGTCCATCTCAACGTTGACGTAGTCCAAATCCTTCAGATATTGGAATCCACTGGAGGTTGACAAGAACCGCAGTAAAAGAGGGGTTCCTATCTCGCCTAAATGATCTAGCGAAGGTTTTAACTTGACAAAATGTTTCAAATTCTCAGGAACATTGCAGTATACTTCCAAGACTTCAACTGCTAATCTGCAGACTTCAACATCCGGGTCGTACAATTGAGTCACAAGCAGTCCAACTACCCATTTTTGCGTTTCTGGGTCGGAACGCAACAATTTTCTAAGATGGCCCGTTGCAAATAATCGGACATCCCTTTGTGCTGTCGTCAACGTCTTTGCCAAAATAATCCGTGGATGGCCTTGCAGATTATAATCCATGGATTCTAGGAAGCTGAGAATCAGATCTTCTCGGCTACTCAGTTCACTCAGATGATAAAACATATTGAACATCCTCCACCTCTCAAGCATTAACATCCCATTAGGATCAGCACTCAACGTACCTAGTAGAGTAAAATATCCGTAGCTTAGCGTATTAGCCAATCTTTGGCTCGAGAAAAGCGGCTCTGGAGAGGTGATACCGCTCATTGGGTCCAATTGGGCCAGGCATTCGGCTATTTGCCGCAGAAGTTTGTTTTCCGTCAGGTATTTAACGCCTTCTTGGTTATACAACAAGGTTATCAATAAATCTTTTCCGACATCAACATATTTTTGGTTGGGTTTTGTCCTCTTAATTGATGAAAATCGATATTTAAACGGTCTGTAAAATGAAAACAAACGTTTCATGAACTTTGTCGTTTTAATCGCCTCTTCCAATCTTCGAGGGTTTAACAGCGGCCCATGAATAAGCTCAGACAAGGCGTCCCAGTTCCATTTGGTAAAAGTTTTGGTACTTAACACCTGGGTGTCCATTAACAGTTGCTTGAAACTGGCGTCGTCAATCTGTACGCCCATTTTAACTTTAACCTGGTTAGAACGGCCGTTTGAAAATTCTTTCACGGATCCTCCACCATCATCTGTTTTAGTTTTGATGTCCCTGACCGAGCGAGCCTTGTGTATGTTGCGAGATATCTTATCAATTTGATAGATAGCACCCGTAGCCAGCGCACGGTAATCACCGTCCTCATTATCCATTGCTATGGTGAACAAATCTGGTAAAGTTGAAATCTTTGCAACGTCGCTACTTGGTAACAGTTTCCCCGTCATGCTTACAATTTCAGACAATAGTAGGGTAGCCTTTCTAGAGTTTCCCAAGTCATCATTTTTCTCCAATATTGCAACGAGGGTTTCGACGAGGCCACATTTGATGAACACCTGTAACAAGATAGAAGAGTATTGGTCGACAAACCGACAATCTATATCATCTTGTCTTTTTTCACCGCTATATTCTTGAGACAAGTCTGGTACTCTTCCAAATGTAGTTAGACGCCGCCCTGCCAAAAAAGACGAAGACCACGATAAAGGTTTAATTCTGAAGATGGAGAAGAATAAATCCAGTAAAACGTCCCTTAACACAGGTACTGGAACTCTCATGCATTGGACCAATACCCTCAACGTACTGAAATTATCAATTGAAAATGCGAAAAGACCAACCCATGAACGCAAAACGTACGACAACACCTTTGCACTATTCAAGAGTCTTTCTGAATGGATATGACCACGGGTCTGGAAATCTGTGAATGCAGAAATTAAGTAATCCAGATCTCTACCGTCACGAAGAAGTTTTCGATCATTTGGTGAATCCATTGAATAAATAACTGCCATTGCCATTGGAACTGACAATTCATAAGGCCCTTCAACTATGCTTTGCAGAATTATACGAACCCCCCCACCGGCAGCTACGGCCTGTGCATTTTTTAGAAATATTTCGGTTAAGGTTTGTACACATATTGTTCGTAGTTTATCGTCGCTTTGTTCTGCCACGGCAACCAGTGCTCTGATAACACTCAGCGAGATTTCATATACACCATCGGGTAAATCTAGAAAAGCTCGAATTAGTTTAACCGCTTGAACTCTTTCTATTTGGCTTTTTGAGTCTTTTGTAAGCGTCCTTATAATTAAATAGTCGGTTTGAAGACTCCTAATATTCCGTATTGATTCCAAGTCCGTAATTGCATACCTGGCCACTCTGTATCCTGCTGCAATTACTTCCGTTCGATTGTGCAGTAATAATATCCGGATTCGATCGCCAACTTGTGCCATTGCCAAATCATATTTTAATAAAGGATGCCGTTGAAGCAAGTTAACAAGGTCATTAGCTCTCGCTATCAGAAATTCAGATTCTTGTTTGGAACTTTCTAATGACTGCAAAATGTCTCCAAGAGACCAAGTAGGGCTTTCTTGACCGGGATCAATGTCTTCATCGTCACCGTCATCATCCTCGTTAGAGCTGGATCGAGCTGAGCCTTTAGATAATCCAGGTGTCGCTGTGGTTGATGAAGATGCTCCTGTTGTACCAGGTGTTGTAGATAAATCTAAATTAGATTTGGACAGTCCAAGTTCATTCAGCTGCAGCTGCAAAAGTTGGATCTTAGCATTCGCCGCATCTAGTTGAGACTCAACCTGTTGTTTATAGACTTCTTTCCGCTCCTTCAATTTCCTGGTATCAAAGACCTATAAAATCCTTATTAGCATAAAGTGTTTTCACATTATCCGACACACATACTTGCAGTAAATTTTCCGCGCCTTCTTTTATCTTATTTTCAATCTCCAGTTTGGCTATGATGTCGTTAACCTTGCCATTATCATTACCACGTACTTTCGACCTCGGGTCCATGGGCCTGGCTGAGATTTCGCTTCTAGTGTCAAATGACATGCGGGGAGATGGCCAAATAAATAAAAATATATAAGCGAGATAATGATAAAAATAAACGACTGCTGCTGTGTAATATTCGATACGAAACCAATATTTCACTGTATAAATTCCATAATGCGAAAAATTTAGTGATATGGATCGTTATTTTTTGCTTTTATCTTCTCTCGTCTGGCAACTTTCTACTATGTATGTATGCGTGTGAGTCTGTTGTGATGGTGAATAGCCTGATTCAATCGGGACAAATCCGCACTTTACTCTTACATAAGCAGACATAACCAAAATTATTTTTTAAATTTTGAAATATTCTAACATCGTTGGATTTGAGTGTTAGCAAATGTTATTGAACACCTCCTTACGGAGACGTGTGCTAACGGGGGGTTTGAAGTATTCCTGTGGCCATGTGAGTGGTAGCAGTGGTGCTCGGGGGATTGCAGAACTTGGTAGTACAAGGATGGCTCAGAAACAACTGGAAAGTCTAAAATTCATTCAGAACGAATTAGAGCCAATACGAAAACAATTTGATCAGACATCAGGCAAGCGGAAGTCACTGATCACATTAAAAAAGTTGGAGTCTGAAGATATTAGAGAGGCGATTTCGCTTGAAAAGTATTTATCTGAAATCTATCCGAAGATGCTCTCTTTCAACTGCTTTGATAGAGATATTAATTTATTTACGGAGTTACGGAAGCATTCTAAAGATATAGAGGCCCACTGTTTAATTGAACTTGTGTCCAATAACTGGTCCAAGAATGCAGACACGAGGATATATATGTTGGATCTTATTTGCAGATTGATCCGTCGAAATGACTTGGGAGATGCTATCTATATCCTAATGAGACTAGTCCAATCATCCTTCAGTGACCGTGAGGTTTTGATGTTTCGAACTGAGCTTCAACGAAGGGGATGTTTTGTGAGATTGGACGTTCCCTTAAGGAAAGCGGTATTCACCTTTCTTCAACTCTGCCAGGATAAATACAGTAAACGCGAGCTAAAGGACATTTTATCAGAGTTAATAATCCGGACTGCATTATACCAGGGCAAGCCATTGTTGGCAACATCCATTGCTTTGAGTGTGAAACCGAAACATATATCGTCAACTGCTCTCGTAAATGTGATAACATCTCTATCTTATGCTCATAAAGATGTTGCGAAGTATCACCTTTTGGCTGTGTGGAAGCTGAAAAACACATTCCCCAGCAGGCTAATATCCATGTCGGCAACAACTAAGGCGCGCTTGCTGGCTCTCAGTCTTGGGCTATCAAAATCGGATAATACACCGTCAATTGCCAATGAATGTTACCACATGATAAAAGATGTGGGCGGCGGTCCACTTCCTATGGGAATAAAATATAAGCTGTTGACGAAATATATACAAAAAGGCACGTTAGACAACGCAGCTGCGTTGTGGGAAGATATAAAAGATGAATATGGTGTTGATATTGGTCAACACGACAGGGCAATACTTTCCCGATTGATATTTGCGTTTTCTGGAGAAAAGAAATACCTTGTAGTTGCAGACAAAATCGCTAATTCGCTCTCTCCAAGAGATTATGGGCGAGAGGGTATAAGTGAAGCATTACTAATGTACTGTTCTAGAAGGCAGAATTATGAACTAGCAAAAGAGGTATATGCATCCATACCTCAACCTATCCGGCGGTCGACCCTGACCTACTTACTGCATTTGCATGTGTCCCTTGGAGATGTCAAGGGAACTGAGAAGATCTTGATGGAAATAAAAGCGCGAGGCGAAGAATTGAGCTCAGAAGAGCTGGCACGAATTGTGAAGTCTCTAACTACCATTGATATGGCTAAAGCTGAATCTTTAGCCCGGAAGTTCACTTATAAAGTTGCATATCTGGCGTACGCAGCTATAGCAAATACCGCTATTGATACGAAAGAGTTTGCATTGGCTGATAGATACCTAAACCTTATTTCAAAGAAAGTACACAGCGACAACCACGAAGTTATAGGACTCTGGGTGAATTTATCGTTCAAACGATATTCTGCAGCCAAATCCCTGAAAACTGCCAGGAAACTTTGGCAACAATGGCTGGTTGAAGAGAAGTTACCCAAACCACAGTATCAAATCATGGCGTTGAGAACAGTCCTCGATGAGTGCATCCGACAAAACAACCCTATTGAAGCTGGATGGGTTGTTAATGAAATGCGCTCTCTGAATTTGACCAACGGACAAATTCGGAAGTATATATTGCAGCGTGCAAGCTTCCACAAGTTGAATGACAAACAACACCAAAATTGGAAGCAGCTAACATTAAATTAACTTGTACATAATCCTTTTAGATTTAATTCTAACACTTTAAAGAAAAAAAAACATTTTTTTTGGCGGATAGGAATTTAAGACTGTGTGCTGAAATGCGCAACGGATGACAGATTGACTGCGCGAAATAAGCGTGTATGGACGAAGCACCTCAAAATTCACCCTACGACAATCGTTTATAACAGCGGACAATGGAAGGCTCTTTTGTACAACCTGCTAAACAGGTTGCATTGTCGTTAAACGTTGATCCAGATTCTGGGTTAACGACTACCCAGGCGAAATATGCTAGAGAAAGATATGGGGATAATTGTAAGTAAAGATTACTCGGAAAAAAGCAAAGAAAAGCACGGGACTTTAACCACAAATTATTTGTCTTCAGCCTTACCAGAGGAACCACCGGCTTCTCTTTTTGAATTGGTATTGGACCAATTCAAGGATCAATTAACTATTATTCTCCTGGTCTCTGCGTTTGTTTCGTTTGTCCTTGCTGTATTCGATGAAGACGAATCATGGACTCCATTTGTTGACCCAATTGTAATCATGGCGATCCTTATATTAAATGCTATTGTTGGTGTCCAGCAGGAGAGGGGGGCTGAGGAATCGATCTCAGCATTGAGTGAATATGCAACTACAGAAGCAAAAGTTTGGAGAAACCGATCATTGACAAAACTCAAACCCAGCGAGCTAGTACCTGGTGATATTGTTTCCCTATCTGTAGGAGACTCAGTCCCGGCAGATTGTAGGGTGTACGAAATTTACAGTCATTCATTGATGGTTGACCAATCAATCTTGACTGGAGAAAGTGAAAATGTAGCTAAGGACACAAGGGCCATCAAAGATCCAAAGGCAGTCAAGCAAGATCAGGTCAACATGCTTTTTTCTGGTACAACAGTTACTGTGGGACAGGCGAAGGCGGTTGTTGTCTTGACTGGTACAAACACAGCAATTGGGGATATACATAAAAGTATCACAGAACAGATCAATGATCCAACCCCAATGAAACAAAAATTAGACGAGTTCGGCGACGCCCTTGCTAAGGTTATTACTGTTATCTGTGTTCTTGTGTGGCTTATCAATATTCCAAATTTCAGGGACCCTGCGCATGGTGGCTGGGTTAAAGGAGCCATATACTATTTCAAAATTGCGATTGCTCTAGCAGTGGCTGCAATACCCGAGGGCCTTGCAGTGGTAATAACAACTTGTTTGGCATTGGGCATTAAGAAAATGGCCAAAAGGAATGCAATTGTTCGGAATCTTCCTAGCGTGGAAACTTTGGGTAGCACAAACGTGATTTGCTCTGATAAAACTGGAACGCTCACATCAAACACTATGTGCGTTTGCAAGTACGCTCTGTTAGATCAATCAGAAAAGATCGTTGAGTACGAAGTTTCAGGTGACGACTTCACACCTGAGGGTAAAATAACTCAACTGGGAAGCGAAGAAGAGCTTATACAACCGGCTAAAAAATCTTTTGTATCGCAAGCTGTCGCTCAAGTTTCTTCCTTGTGCAATTTTTCTGAACTGACTTACAATAAGGGCAAAAATCACTACAGCTATGTTGGAGACCCAATGGAAGCTGCATTAAAAGTTTTTGTTGAAAAATTGGGTGCACCAAAGGTTGCTACGGATAAACGGGCATCGCCCTCTCAGCTCACACCTGCGAATGAATACTACACGTCTAAATATCCTCGTATTGAGACATTTGAATTTAGCCGTGACCGCAAATGTATGTCGGTCGTTGTTGACTCGGCTGGTTCCAAGACTCTATTAACTAAGGGAGCTGCAGAAATCATCATTTCAAAGTCCAACAGCTTTCTTTTTGATTTCAATAATGGAATATCTTACAAGCAGATGGATGAAAGAAATCGTCAGAGACTACTCCAGCTGGCTGCGGACTATGGGAAAAAGGGACTTCGTGTTATTGCATTAGCCATGAAGGAAGACGTGACGACAAGTTCGATTGACTCAGCCATTTCGGGAGAGGACTTTGGCATCGTAGAACAAAACCTGAGATTCATTGGTTTCATTGGTGTTCGAGACCCTCCTCGCCGGGGTGTCGCTGACAGCGTCAAAGTATGTCATCAAGCTGGTATCAGAGTTATCATGGCTACTGGTGACAGCGTGGAAACTGCAGAAGCCATTGCGCGCCAAGTCAATATTCTATCGCCTCACGAAGATTCCAAAGGTGTTATATATACTGGTAGAGAATTTGGGAATTTGTCTCGTGGGGAACAAATTGAAGCTGCCAAAACTGCAAAAGTGTTTGCCAGAGTGGAGCCAGGTCATAAAACTTTATTAGTTGATTGTTTACAAGAGTCTGGAGATATCGTTGCTATGACAGGTGATGGTGTCAATGACGCACCAGCACTCAAAAAGGCGGATATTGGTGTTGCTATGGGAGCTGGAACAGACGTTGCCAAATTTGCAGCAGACATGGTACTAGCGGATGGAAACTTCAGCACAATTGAGGCGGCTATTGAAGAGGGAAGAGCAATTTACTGCAACGCTAAACAATTCATTAGGTATCTGATCTCATCAAATATTGGAGAGGTTGTTTCCATCTTTTTGACAGTATTATTAGGGCTCCCTGAAGCTCTCATTCCTGTTCAGTTGTTATGGGTGAATTTGGTTACTGACGGTCTCCCGGCAACAGCGCTTGGGTTCAATCCACCGGATAACGAGATCATGATTAGAAAGCCTCGTCCCCGCGATGAACCCATCGTGGGGAAGTGGCTATTCTTCCGATATATGGTCGTCGGGTTATATGTTGGCGCAGCTACAGTTTTTGGTTACGTATGGGAATTTTTGTATTATTCAAAGGGCCCAAATATTTCGTACTACGAGCTGTCACATTTCCACAGTTGTTCAAGTGACTTCCCTCAGATTGGGTGTGGAATGTTTTCGGATCAGATTGCCGTCCATGGATCTACGATGTCTCTTTCAATGTGAGTTAATAATGTTTTTGACTAATTTTGTTATTCTGCTAACCATTACACCCCCTAGACTCGTCATTATTGAAATGTTGAACGCAGTCAACAGTTTGAGTGAGTCAGATAGTTTGTTGACATTCCCATTATGGAAGAACATGTATCTGGTATATGCAATTGTTTTGTCGGTAGTCCTTCACGCGATGATTTTATACGTCCCATGGCTAAGAGTGAGTTGATCAGAAGATAAGGTGCGAAAGAGCAATGCTGACTTTAATCTAGGCGATATTCAGTACGGCGGAACTAGACTGGGAAGAGTGGAGGACTGTTATTTATATATCTTTCCCTGTGATCCTAATTGATGAGATGTTGAAGGTTATTGAAAGGGGATACATCCTGCCTCATCATGCGGGAGAAGGAAAAGAAGACGATCAAAAGAAGAATCAATAGAAAATAATAGGGATAGACCGAAAATATATATACAGTTTTTTATACAGGGAGTTTGTTATAAATATTTACAAGGATGAAAGTTATTTTTAATCTTTCTTAACAGTTAAAGCATCATTCAAAGAGGATTCCATTTCAGCAACATTTTGCTCAACTGGCATTTCTCTCAATTCTTTTTCCTTTTGCGCACCACCTAAGGCAGCTTTCATCGTGTGGCCAAATTCCTGTAGTGTCGAGACATCAGCTAACCAACTGACCGTTGCAAGGGAAAACCCGAAAGCCGAAACAGAAAGAACAGATGCATTAGATACAGCTTGAATGGCATCCTTCATCATGTTGAAATTTGGTGGTCTCTGGTTAGCATCGAACATTAGCGGTTGATCTATAAATTAGTTAGAATTCGGAGGTGACGATTCTCAAACCAGCTACTTACATCTTCTAGCAGACACAGACCTTCGGACGATTAGACAAGCAGCCATTGTAGCTATACCTGCACCGTAGAATCCTATCATCTGCTTAATCTCCCTCTGTGAAATTTCCACCATTTTTTATAAGTTGCTACAGAATACTGTGTGTGAGTGTGTGCTTGGGTGACCCGGAGACTGACAAATTCGCGCTATGGCTTGATCCCAAGTAAGACTGTACGTATCGGAGTGTCTGTGGCATGGAGCTAATATATATGATGGCCAATAGCAGATAGTAAGCCTAGAGGACCAGACAAAGCCCGTATTTATAAAGTACCAACAGAACTGCTAGTTCCCTTCAAGTGCACGCAAACTTCCAATCATCTGACTTCAGAATTGGCTATCGTCCTACATATATAATCATCAAATTATATATCGGCTTGCCGATCATACCAATTTTCACTTCTCCACACAGTCAAAATGCATCCACAGCTGTCCGAAAAGAAGAGAATCCGTAAGCAAAATTAGTAGAGGCTTCTATGGTATATTATAATAGCTAACGGTCTGTGCATAGGATGTGGCGAGTTTATAGAGGCGCTGGAACGATGCCATCAGCGCGACTACACGGAACGAATGTTTGGAGCCTGCAACGAACCAAAAGACGCACTGAACCGTTGCCTGCGACAAGAAAGATTGGAACGTAACAGAAACAACTTCCAAAAAGCAGCAGAAAAAAGAAAGGCGATTGAAAAAAGATGGAAGGAAATGGAAGAGGAAGAATACGGACCAAATGGGGCTTTACGAAATGTAGTGGGTAAATCAGTGCCTGGGAAACAAGTTTAATTTAATATATATATTATCACACACTCTCACATGTTCTCTAATCTTGTCGAGTCTTCAACAACCTCTTTGTAACCTTGTCTTTAGTCATAATATATACCACCGCACCGGAGCCACTCAAAGAATCTCTATCCAATGCATTCATTAATGCTTGAGAAATGGTCTCAAACAGGTCCTCAGGCTCGAGATTAGGCTCCCATAGTGATTCGCACATACCATATAACTGTTCTGAACACGTTCCCCCGACTGCAAAATCTTTGGCGAATTCTATACAACCGATTAGATCAAATGAACAAATGAAAGGCGTTTCGGTCTTGGAATTGATCCCTGCGACAATAGGACCGACGAAGTAAGGACCAAATCTCTTTTCATATAGAGTGGAAGAGAGCAAATTAGCAAAAGTTTCTGGTTCAATTTCCCGTTCTTCTCTCATCTTGTACAGGTTAGTCTTAAACTTCATGACATCTGACACAGTAAGCACGTCAGTCGCTAGACCTGTCAGACCGAGGAATGCATTTCCAAACGGGAAAATCTTTTCGAATTCATAAGAAACACCTAACGATTGCATTCCTAATCTCAGGTCACACGCAATCGCCACACAATCCTTTCCAACCATCGCAACGGCCGAGCCACCTATATATTCGAGCCATTAGCCTCCGTATATATTTTTGTTGAATTTTCCCGTAAAAAAATTTTACCAATCCTACTCACCATTGATTTCCTGTGGGTTTGACATTTTCTGTTATATTCTATTTCTTTGAAGTTGTATTATTTATTCGCCTTCCCGGAGTTGTTAGGTGTGTTTTGGAGACTCGTGGGTGTTTTAACATCATCTCCCACCGGGCCGGTTTTTCGCCACTACAACTGGGCCGCCACCGCCAGCGCCTCATACTCATGAAGGAGTAGGTTCAAAAGTACAAATAAATTAGGTAGATTAGGGACTATTTAAGAATCTAGACTTCGGTGTATATGCTTCTTCCTTATATCCGAGATGGGGCGATTCTTTATTACGCTTTTCATCTGCTTCAAGGTTGGATTCCAATCGTCCAATACCACTTTCAGAAGCATCATGGTATGTAGCTGTGGTCGCGGAGATTGAGGAATTGTCAGTGTCGGTCAGAGATTGAGTTGCGGTATGTGTATGCTTTTCAGTTACCACCGAACTTTTACGCTCTTGAAACCGCTCTTCTTCAGCAGTTGCTAATTTTTCGGATTTTTCGTTAACACCCCGTTCTAACGCTTCAACATACGTTTTGTACCTTATGACTTGCTGCAGAAGGTATTGAGACTTCTTTTCCCAATTGGAATGGGCTTTGGTCCAGTTGGCCGACCCAGGAGTGAACGACTGTGATATCCGGGCCCGTAAAAGATTGTGTTCTGTTAATATCGTCTCGGCTCGAACAATATATGCTTTCAATCCTGACAATTGTTTGTCTTCGTCAGCATCAGATACAATCATACTTTGCCCGCTTGGACGCCATTCCTTAATAGCAATTTTGTCAGCAGGGTTGGTAGTATTTTTTGCAGCTCCTCTCGGCGACCGCGAAGACGTAACAGTGGAAGTTGGTTTAATGCTATCATTCTCTGCTAATGGTACTCCCCAACCAAATTCCATGCTGCTGACTGGTTCTTCAAACGGCTCCTTTGATAGCCTACCTGCCCAATAATTACACGTGTAGACGAATTCTTTTGCAATCTCTGAAGTGCCCGCCTGGAATACGAGTAAGCCTCGATGAGGAAGCGTCAGCGACCATAAAGCCTCAAATCCTTTCGATTTCCTGGGTGGGGGCAATTCCTGTGCCATTGTGTGACAAAGATGGAATCCATCAACCATGTTCGCATTCTCCATCCAATTGCCCCCACCTACAACCCCGTTGACTGGCGCGGTAGTGGAAGGCTTACTGTGAGTATCAAAATTAAACATTTTCAGTTGTCCTCTTTGAACTACCATAAAGACTTGTGTCCATTCCTTCTTTTTTGACTTTTTACCAGTGTTAGGGTCAATATAGGGTCTATATTTTAACAGACCTTCCTTGGTCCAAGGGGCACCCAATAGTTCTAGTTCCATTTCTTTTGCTAATTCTTTTTCAATCTTTTCAAAGTCACCAAATGATTCATCTTTGGTGGACGCGCCTTCTTCTCGTATCATTGAGTTCCATAACAGGCCGGCAAACCCAACTGCATGGCGGTTCCCGCCCATGGCCGAGAAGTTCGATTCAAACGAGAAGGTGGAGTTTAATGAGTTGCGACGAACAGAGTCAGCAGGACGGGTATCAAACCCGCCGCCGAAGACGGAGAGCCTGCTTTCGTTCCGTTCATAACTTCTATTCCCGCGCAATTTGTTTAGGCTCATTCTACCAAATATGGAGGAAGGACCACCACCAGGGCCTCCAATTATTGATGAACGCATTGATGGAGCAGTTGAGACGTTATTATGATGTTGGTAAGATTGGCCATAGATGTTAGATGACGGAGATTCCGGGGCGGTTTCCACAATGTTCAATTTCAGTGCCTCTTTGGAAACAGAAGAATAAAAAACTTTCAAAATCGTTTCGATTTGAAATTCCCATTCCTTTGATAATGGCTTTGCCGGACAATCGTTTACCAAACTGGTGGTGTCGTTAGTAGTAGTTGAGTTATTAGAGAAGGAAATGGACGATCTCTTGGATCGATGAGTGCCTGCTCCTGCGCCTGCTCCCTTCTGGGGCTGGTTCAAGTCATCAGCGACAGATATTTTAGGGGATAGGCCGTCGCTTTCAAGAGACTTGGCGGCCATCATGGCCTGCTTTTCCGTATTTGCATGGGCCCTGATTGTTTCCAACGTGTTTGCGACAAACGTGGACTTGGCCATTTTTTTCGAAACACTATGGTCTGCTCCATAGATATCAGTGTTCAATAAAAGTAATGCATATGCGATGGTGTAGACCACATTTGAATCGTAGAAGCCGTGGAACGGGTTTTTCTCGACCCAGGCGATCGAAAACGACTCAATCACTCTGTTGAGCTGTTGCGACTCACCCTTCATGTAAAGACGGTTACACAGATCTCGCAGTGCCTTCAGGATGCTCATTGAGGACCAATTGAACAAGTTCATGTACGCTGCCCTAACGTCTTCTGTGTCTTCACTCCCCAGCCATCGTGCGTATTCGTCTTCGTTTAATTTACTATATTCACCATCATACAGGCGCTGTGCGACCTCACAAACGTCGTCGTCGTCGCAGAATGATGGCTTCTTTTTAGGGTCTATTGCATCCATATCACCGTTCCCTCTTTCTTCGTTGTTGTTCAGTTCTGGAGACGGCGATATGACTGAAATGGATGTTTCTTTATACGATCCACCCGCGGACGACAGCGGGGTCACAGAATTGTTATTATTCAATGTTGACCTGGACCCAGTGACCATTTCCGAACCAACAGTACTAACGCCAGCGCTGGATGTGTTTGATTCTTGATAGAAGCCTTCATTATTGGCGCTTGTCTCGAGTTCTGGAGACTCGCTTATAGCGTCCGATCCAGAAACCACCTCGTGGTTGATGAGTCCCAGCCCCACAGGTGTCTTGGGGCTTCTTAGAATATCTGAGTTGGCCATAAATGGAGAGCTCGGTTCGATGTTCAATCTCGGCACTGGACGTCTAGGAACTTTCAACGGCACCGGACGTCGACCCTTGGATTTTGTATGATCGCCCTCCTCAGAAGACTAAACATAATCGTTAGCACGCAGAGAGAGAGAGAGAGATAACTTAATGATGACAACTTACTAAGGACCTGTTTGGCAGTCGCGGCTGTTGAGTCAACGACGGCATAGACGCAGAAGCACTGACGGTTGATTTTGGTCTGTCGTGAGACGCCTCATGACTGTTAGTAATAATATTATTATTGATGTTACTGTCTTTTGTATCCGGAATAGAGTTTTGCGGTTTTTGGACGTCAGCAGTATTATTATTATTGTTATCCCTTGCTCCGGTACCAAACAGCCGTCTGAAGAAGCTGGACGTTTTAGACGTTGGGGTCGATGAGCCTGCGTGAGCTTGGGATTTCGCCATCAGGAAGTCAGATGCTCGGTTACTCTCGGGGGGTTGTCAAAGGAACGACTGATACTTCTTCTTAGGTGAGCCTCTATTTTTTTTTTTTTTTTTTAAAGGGGGGCCTGAGACATCCAAGGAAGCTAACGTAAAGTCTCAGATGTGTACCGATTCCTTTAAAGCACGCGTTGATACAAAAATCGGACACAGAAAATAGTATCAAAAAAAACAAAAGCCTAGAGAACGAACGAGTAGGATACGTAGGGAAAAAAATAAAAAGGAGTCAGGGGAATATGTCCATATGCATCAAGAAGACACATGCATGAGCATGTAGGCTAGTAGTAGTACTATTTCACCGGGCAAAAAAAGCTGTCAAAAATTCAGGGCGGCACTACTAACGATGATCCCGCGTAATAACAATATAGATCAGCTTACAGTGTGTCGCAGCAAATCAGTCCAATATGACAATGGGAAATGGACTCGATAATACAGCTAGCGAGCGGTGCCAAAATTTCCACAAACGCATACCGTTTTCATAGCACGCCCAATTTGGCTCGTTCACTTAAGACGAAATTGAAACGGTGTCGATCAGCTACCCCATTTGAGCGCAAATCTTCACACTGCGTTTCCGCTTTGGGACGGGTGTACCCCGGGTAACCTCATTCGGGAGCTCACGAAAAAAGCAAATCCACCGCTCTATCTGCAGCAGCGCGGCGCGATCGTCTGCGCTCACATGCCTATTCAGACTGTTTAGACTATAGCTATACTAGTCCCTATATAGCTAGCAGCTGGCCAAGGGGTGACTAGCTATGCAGGGGCCCAGGCTGGGACAGCATCTAATTCTTGGGGGTTCGCCCAGTGTGTTTTTCCGCAGAGAAATTGGTCTGGTTGCTGGGGGCAATGGCGCGGCGTGGTTCGTCTGATAAGATAGATAGCTACAGGTGTAAAAATCCTTGGTGTGTGTGTGTTTCTGGTGGCCTTCAATGCTCTTGCCTCTTTTCTAGAAGAGGAGGGTCTCCACAGGGTGTAGTGCGTCCAGCGACTTCTTTTTCCTCCCGCAAAGACAGCAAGTTGCAATTGTGCTTTTTGATACTTTTCATTGGAATCTCGTAGCCATTCCCTCAACACAACCGGTGCCAGCGCTTGCGGAAAGTCGCCTGCAAGGCGGACAAGGGCCTCCACCTCACAGGGTGCAATGCCTCCGGCATATTCTTCTCTCCGAAAACGAAGAAAAAAAAAGTAGCACTGACACGGGCCAATTCGTGCCGTTTTGCTAGCTTGGTAAGACAGCCATTGGATCACATACGTGCTATCACTCTACCAAACATGAGCTTTTGCTTCTTTGCTAGTAAAAAGACGGGCGCCTGTAGGGCATTATGCTCCCTCCTAAGGAATTTTTGGTACACGAATAAATATATTACACCACTTTTAAACATCACGTGACGCGCGCGGAAATCTACGCGCGCGTAAATTCCAATTAAAACAATAAACACGGGAAATTTTTGGAGCGCGTTGGAGGAGAAATAACCGGGCAGCTTGGAATTAGAGGCCATTTGCACACGAGATAACGAGTTTGAGCAGAGCTTCATACGAAATGTCACAGGTGTATGATCTAACTACGCAGCCCCAGCCACCATACGAAGCAGACGAGGTAGCTGGGCTGGACGAGGACGACTCTCTAATCCCGCAGAACAGCGGGAATCACGGTGGCAAGGAGAATCAGCCACCTGCACCGGCTACTACAAACGAGTCTGACGACCTCACAGAGAGGGCGAAGGCTGAAGGTATCCCTGAGCCTGTAGAGGCCCTGATTGGCAGAGAAGGGATCACATCCAGCGATGTTAAGAAATTACGTGACGCACAATACTGCACAGTTCAGATGGTCGCATACACGCCTCTACGGGTGCTGATGGGGATCAGGGGGATTTCAGAAGCTAAGGCCACCAAGTTCATTCTGGCAGCCTCAGCGAGTGTGAATATGGGGTTCCGAATCGCCAGTGAAGTATACAAGGAGCGGACCGAGATGCTGTCCATCACAACTGGGTCGTCCAGGTTAGATAACATCCTCGGGGGTGGGATAGAAACCGGTTCCATCACAGAGCTCTATGGAGAGTTTAGGACCGGAAAATCCCAGTTATGCCACACATTAGCTATTACATGCCAATTACCGACCGATATGGGCGGCGGTGAAGGTAGATGTCTGTATATTGACACAGAAGGCACATTCCGTCCATCCAGGCTGCTGCAGATTTGTGAGCGATTTGGCCTGGATGGCGAAGTGGCGTTGAACAATATCGCATATGCAAGAGCATATCATGCGGATCATCAGCTGAAACTGCTGGAGCAGGCCAGAGAATACCTGGCTAGCGCACGGTTTTCTCTGATCATTGTGGACTCTATCATTCACCTCTATCGTTCTGAATTTTCTGGCAGAGGCGAGTTGGCTGCAAGACAAACACATTTGGGCAAGTTCATCCGTCAGCTCCAGACTCTGGCTGATGCATTCGGTGTCGCCGTTGTAGTCACTAACCAGGTCACTGCACAAGTAGATGGTGGCGGCGGTATGTATGCTGGAGATCAAAAGAAGGCAGTCGGTGGACATATCATGGCCCATGGCTCCTGTACAAGGTTATATCTGAAAAAGGGCCGTGGAGAAGAGCGTGTGTGCAAAGTTGTTGATTCCCCGTCCCTGCCGGAACATGAAACCACATTTGCCATCTATGAATCTGGTATTAACGACCCCGAGGAGGATAAAACCATGGGTTCAGAGAAGGAATAATGATAACAATACAAAAACGAAGAAGATATATATACCCCTTGTAACAAACTGTAATGCATTTTTTTTTTCTATTAATTCTTTGGGGCTGGCAATGCTAATGGTTTTTTAGGCCCTGGGAGAGCTTTGTTGAATTCTCTCACCACGATCTCACATTTGACTTCTCTACAGAGATCCCTTCGCTCATTTTGTGGCAGCTTTGAAAGGAAGTCAACCCCAGATGATCTCTCAACAGCTTCAATTGGTACATAGAATGATTTTAATGGGGTATTGTTGTCAATTGGTTCATTTGGCAATACGAATGCACCAACAGCCACGCCCTTCGAATTCTTTGGGTGTTCCTCTCCAATAATAAGCTTGAAAAAGTGAGTAGGAACTGCAATATTTGGAGGGTTTCCGATTACTTCATAACTAACCTTCCATTTGCCGTCAACAGGATCCTTCTTTGGTAAATACAATGGTCCCGTAACAACCCGAACAGATTTGTACTGTTTAGTTAATCCTCTTACGAAATATTCAAAGTGCGCCCAATAATCTCTATTGAAACCAGCTCCGACCTGTGGACACATGTTGGTCAAATAGAAGGTATCATTCATGGCTTCTTGAGAGTATTTGGCATCAGCTGCTGGCGCTTGATGCCCACGGTCGTATCCAGACCGGAAGTAGTCTTGTAATCTTGCTCGAAATTTCTCCGGAATTTGTGTATCTTCCTTGAAGACGCTTTGATCCCGTTTTCCTCTGTCCACAGAAAGAGATTCAGAAGTAATATGTTCGATGACCCAGGCTGGATTCCTCATTCTTCTGTCATACATGCTGATGAATTCTCCTCTATTTGAAATATCATGAACAGCACCAGGAAATCCATATTTTCCAAAATACCCCGCTGGGTGCACTACCATAGAAGCTGCTGTTGCAAGTCCATCACCAACCGGAATTGATCCGCCAAATTGTGTTACAGGCGTCTCGACTGGCTCAGGAGTTGTAGTAGAGGGTTTAGAAGACCCCCAGAAATAAGATGGCCCATACAAAAATGACATTGATGTTATATAGTCTCTAGGAAAATCTGGTTTTAAGGAAATCCATTCTCTCAGGGGAGAGCGAGCTTTTTTTTTTTTCAACGGCACGCGCACAACGCGGAACAGCTATATATTCCTGTTAATTCATCAGCGGAGAAAGTCGCCAAAACACTTCGATTGGATATGGATGTCAGCTTAGCAACTTATTATTTTCAGTTAGCTTTCTGATCACTAATTTATACTATGTTATTTTATAAAATACCCCCTATTCAAATGACTTCAACATTAGTACCAAGCCTTAGCCCGTCTCTTTTCCGTAACCACTTCGAGTGAATAATCTATCATTAG